>JANHZU010006427.1:42924-53573 GCA_032468055.1 Acrochordus granulatus | reverse complement strand
AATCCAGATGCCTGTTTTTTAAACTTTTGTTGCGATGCAATTACCCTGGACGAGTGAGAGTCTTCACAGACATTTCTTTGCATTGTTCATTTAAGAAGGCCTTCTTATCTCTCCTTGCTATTCTCTGGAAATTTGCATTCAATTGGGTATATCTTTCCCTTTCTCCATTGCGTTTCACTTTCCTTCTTTCTTCATCAGACAACCATGTTGCTTTCTTGAATTTCTGTTTCTCTGGGACGGTTTTAGGAGCTATCTTTTGTACAATGTTATATATCTCCATCCATAGTTCTTTAGGCACCCTGTCTACCATATCCTATAATCTATTCCTCATCTCCACTGTGTATTTATAGAGGGTATGACTGAGGTCTGAATGACCTAGTGATTTTCCCTACACTCTTCAATTTAAGCCTGAATTTTGCAATAAGAAGCTCATGATTGGAGCCACAGTCAGCTCCAAGACTTGTTTTTACTTACTGTATATAGCTTCACCACCTTTGGCTACAAAGAATATAATCAATCTGATTTCGGTGTTGATCCTCTGATGATGTCCACATAGTAGATATTGTGGTCATCTGAATTAATTCCACCCATTCCCATCCAATTTAGTTCACTGATTCTCAAGATGTTGATGTTCAATCTTGCCATCTAATGTTTAACCACATCTAGCTTACCTTGATTCATAAATCTTACATTCCAGGTTCCTGTGCAATTCCTGAGTACAGCACTTTACAGCTTTGGACTTTCCTTTCATCACCAGATACATCCACAGCTGAGCACCATTTTGGCTTTGGCCCAGCCACCTCATTCTTTCTGAAGCTACTGGTAATTTCGCTCTGCTCTTCCCCAATATCATCGTGGACACATTCCGCCCTGGGGGGCTCATTATCCAGCATCATCTCTTTTAGCCTTTTGATACTGTCTATGCCGTTTTCTTGGCAAGGATACTGGAGTGGGTTGCCATTTCCTTCTCCAGTGGATCACATTTTGTCAGAACTCTCCTTTGTAGCCTGTCCATCTTGGATGGACCTGCATGGCATAATTCATAGCTTTATTGAGTTACACAAACACCCTTGCCATGACAAGCCAGTGATCAATGGAGGGGGTATTTTTCAGTACAATGTAGTAGATGGTCATCTAGCTATCTGTGCTTATAGATGTTTCAATTCATTCAATAAGGAGACATTGAAATATCAATCTTGGACACTTTGACCAGTTTCTGAAATGCAGATTTCAAAGTAATTGCACTAAGGTCTGATATATAACAAACATCAGTACTACATTCTTGATTTTAGTGATATAGAGTTAATGATATTTTAAAAAATCGTGCTTAATTTTTTTGGTGCACATTTCAATAACTTGTATATTCTCTTTTAGTTGGGAACATCAAATATCATTGGTCTATTAAATTCAATTCTTCTTCAAGTTTTGTTTCCCACACCGATTGCTTTTTTCATGCCAGTATATTTCTATCAAGCTCAGAATCCAATATTTCATTAAAATCTTCTCCTGTAACAACTTTATAATAAATACACTCATTCAAGTGTTGAAAATATTCACAAAACATAATTTAAATTAGATCCATAAACATTAACCATAGCTACTACATTGCCTGTTATTTCAGCATACAAAATTAAATACTGCCCATTTGCATCAGTAATAATAATTCTAGTAATTGGAAATTATTTTTGAACTAAAATGGCTACACCTTTAGTTTTCATCATAGTATCTATGAGAAATGTTGAAAGATGTAATCTAGCAATACCTAGAAGGTAGCAGGTAGCCCACTTTTGTCCATTTCATTTAAAATACTTGGGTATTTTAGTCTTATTAGTGATTATTATACAAGAGATGTAATTACTTAACACTAGTAAATTCAACTTCATTCTTTAATTTTTTTTTTGTTTCAAGATGCTCCCAGGAGCATCTACTGTAGATTTGAAGGTTACTATTGCCTTTAGAGGGTTTGTTGGGGGGTTGTTTGTATTTTTAGCAGAGGTTTATCCCCTCACTATTTCCCCAATGAATTACAGATCTCATCTGGATTAGAAGTTCTTCTAAAGCATGGGTGTCCCAACTTTTGGCTTTCCTGGGCCGCTTTGAGTGAGGAGGAATTGTTTTGGGATGCATTAAAAATAGATAGTATAGTTAACATATATATAATGTAATACATATAAATGACAAACTTACTTTATTTTTTATTATTGGGCTGATTACTAGCTGTCCACGGCTGCATGCAGCCTTTGGGCCACTGGTTGGATATGCCTGTTCTAAACTCTGTTTTGTACAGAAAGGACACAGTGAGTTGCAAGCACATTAATAAAATTCCTCAATATAAAATCTACTTTGAACCCAAATGACAGGTTTTAAAAAGCACCTCAGTGTCATTTGCTTCCTAAAGACACAGAAATGAAAATGAGAATTTGCAAAACTGCCTAAGTTCTCCAGAGACAAATTATAAGTTATTAAAAACATTAAAAACAGCAAATGCTCAATAAAAAGGAATTTATAATTCTAACAAGAAGAACAGAAAACAGATAAACGTCATTTTGCCGAAATCATGTATGTAACTAATTATAAATTTGATAAAAAAACTTGAGAAAAATGATGCATCTTTAAACCTCAGGTCAAAAAGTTATCGACATAGTCACAATGGATGCTACCTTACAATGAAGTCAACCAACATGTCAGAACATCCAAAGTCCAGTGGGGTTCCTTACTTCCTGCTTTCCCAGTCTGATGCTCTCCAGTTCTGTTAGGGCTACAACTTGCAGAATCCCCAGGCAGAAGGGTTAAATTAACTCTGAAGAGATGGGGCATCTTCTATAAGGTACCAGATTCTAGAAGACAAGGTTTTTCTCCACAGAGACCAAAAATGATGGTCTTTCATTGCTTCCAGAACATAGAGAGGCAGCTGCCATTTACAGCTTGATCCTCATTGGCCTGATTGAGAACTGGAATTTAAAAAGAAACAACCTCATGAGCAGATCAGAGAAACACACTTTAAACAACAGAGAACCAGATTATAGGAAACGGGGCCAAATCAAATGAACCAGAGACAGCTGAAATTGTTTCAACAAAGTTAAAAATCCAGTTGATATCTTACTTGCTTGTGCAGAGCTGGAAGACTGATGAGTGAGGAAACTTCAAAGTTAAATCTTTTCTGGTGTATCGCAATATGCTCTTACAGTATGATGGTGCTCTTTTCTTATTCTGATAAAACCCTTTAGACCCATAAATTCTTTCTTTTGCCTCTAAGGGCTAAATGGGTCATGATAGTCCTATGCTATCATCCTATATATATCCTATGCTAGCAGCAGCAAAGGGATGGGTTTTTTTGCTCTATTTTTTTAGGATTTTCAGGTTTTACTCAAACAAAAGTGTACAGATAATCCTTGATTTAAGCATCTTTTGGAGGGCCCATTATAACTTTGAACAGTTGCTAAGCAATTTATTGTTAAGTGAGGACTACTGTACTAAACTTTAAAAGGTAAAGGTTTCCCCTTTCAGTTGTGTCCAACTCTAGGGGATGGTGTTCATCTCCATTTCATAGCCAAGGAACCAGTATTGTCTGAAGATGCTTCCATGGTCATGTGACCAGCATGACAATATGCTGAGGCTCACAGAAAGCTGTTACTTGCATTTTTACATGCTTTTAAGCTGCTAGGAGCTGGGGCGAATAGTGGGAAGTCACCTCATTACATGGCAGTGCTTCGGTCTCAAATTGCCATGCTACTGACCTACCCAGCCAACAAGCCCAGCATCTTGACTACTGCCCCTCCATTGTAAACTTACTAAAAATTAATTTCATTTTTTAAATACTGGGCTCTAAAAAAATGCAATTTGCTGACACATTTGGAAGTTTTTGGTTCCACAAAAAATGAGCCTGGTATCCCACTGAAGACAAGTATAATAAAGGAGGGTAAATGTAAATGCCCACTGGTTTCCTTCCCATCTTGGTGCTTTACTGATCTAAGAGGAAGAAATGAGCAGTGGAGTGTTATAGAATCTCAGCAAATAGCAGTAAAAGACAAAAGGATGAGGAGAATTAGTGGGCTATTTTAAAAGGCTTGCAAGCCAAATTCAACCAGAGGTCAAAGATGTCATACTCCTGTTTACAAAAGCAGAATGGGTCAGGGAAAGCAGTCCTGCCTGAGATGTCTGTACAGTGTGTATAGGAGATGTTTCAAGGGCTGTTGTGCTAGCCATATGGCTTGTGCACAGATTACAATTTACAATGCTCTGAGTAAACAGACTATTGAGACATCTAACTGAATGGCCCAATCTAATTTGATAGAGTGAATTTAATTTTGAGTTGTTTGGCTTATGCGTACTGTAGTTTACAGTTCACCATTTTGTTGAGCTATTAAATTCCTAGCTTTCCTTTGCAAAGCTCCTTGTCAGTTCCTTGTAAATTGAGAGACCTCTTCAGTGGCATGAGAAAACATTTGGTCTTCCCCATAGAATATCAAATCTCGATCCACCTGCCCAGATTTGGCAGTTGTTTATCCCCCGCTCCTGATAAGGAGGAAAGCTTCAGTGGCTGAGATTAGGCTGTTCTGCCTTTGTCATTTCCAACACTCTAATTCTTCAAAAGCTTCTAAAGCAATGTGCTAGAAGAAAGCTGATTCATGAACCAATCACTAACTCAGCAGTATTCAAATTCCCCATAATGGCATAAAAGAGGATGGTGAGGATGTGCGGTTGCAGGAGAATTGAAGTTTGATTGGAATATTGAACTTTAAAGAAAGGCAACATCAGCAAAGGATTAAACTTTCCTTTACATGGACCCTGATTCAGCCCCGTAAAGTTTCAAAGAGCTTCCCCATCAAACCAACTTTTTGAAGCCAGGAGCTACACTCTCCTTTTAAATTTATGTTTTTGATTCTAAGGATGCAGGGTGATGTTGGTTTCTGGGTAGTTTTCAAAGGCAACCACTTTCCCTCTTCCATATATTGTAAAACATCTTGCAATTAGCGCTAGTTCTAAAGAGACTTTTGGTGATCATTGGTTTTTGTTATCTGCAGACTGGTAAAAGAAAGAAGAGGGAGCAGAGTAGAACAGTAGTGCTATTTCCTAAGTTGTCTAGTGGTATATCTCTCCATTCTACTAACACAATCTGAAAACAGCCCTGAAGTAAGGAGAACCATTGCAATCCCTAGCCTCACATTCCCAATCCCCACAGTTAGTCCAGTAGGTTACCATAACTGAAAGTACTGAAAGCTGCTGAAAGATCAAGGAGGGCCAAGATGTATATACCACCCCAACTTGATCCCCCTCTAGATCATCTACAAACAAGATCAATCTGTTTTAGTACTGATTCCCAATCTGAAGCAAAAACTGAAAAGGTCTAGATAATTCATTTCTTTCAGGGCCTTCTCAAAGAGCAAACTGTGTGATTTCTCAATAACCTTCCCTAAAAATGGAAGATTGTAGACTAGCCAAAAATTATCCAAGACTGTTGGATCCATCAATTTTTTTAGAGGACAGGACAGACCACCACCTTTTTAAGGGCAGGCAGAACTACCCTCTCATTCAAGAATGCATTCACCAGAGTCTGGATCCAACTACATGTCATCTTCAGGAGGCCTTAGCCACAAGGAACACAAATCTAATGTACAGGTGGCCATGCCAGGACTAACAGACTGGAACTCTTCCCAGATATCCAAGCCAGACTTTGCCTTAGACCATTCTAAAGGATCTACAGAGCCAGAATCCAAATCCTAATGAGAAGTATCTAGAATATCCTTCACAGCAGCCCTGCGCATGTTCTTCCAATCCTTCCTTCTGCGGGAGGGACTGGGTCATGTTAAACAGGACCGATTATTTCCTGTGGAGATGCTAGGAGATTTCATTTCCTGTTAAAGTGAGTTGCATGAGAGGAATGAGACAATTCTGATATAAGAAATAATAATAAAATATTTGATACTATTTTCTATAAAGTCACTTGAGATTAAAAATTAGCCATTTATTTTTAAATGAGGATCACTACAGATATTGCTGTTGCCTTTCAAAAAACAGCACAACTATGACAGAGTTGCTAATAAATAGTTTCTTCCTATAGCTGTCTCATTGCAGCTTTGAAATCCATTTATACTGGGTAGTGATATGAACAAAGAATAAAGCTCAGGCATAGAGACAACAGTGCTTTCTCTCTCTATTCACTGGCCCTTAGTTAGACGTAAATGGAAAATCAATCTGTCAGCATGTAACCTGTAATCTGATGGAGGGTACTAACTGAAAGGTATAAAAGGTTAGGTACCCATCAGTTAAGGGCAAGAAATTTGTAGGTCAGCTGGCAGAAAGAAAAAGGAACTCAGCTGAAAGGTCAGAGGAAAAAAGAGCAACAGTGACTATCCACATACATTTTTAAAAGGTAGAAGGATACAGAAGGCTAAAAATCACAAAATTCAAAGGCTGGGTAGATCTTTAGAGAGAAGAACTTTTGTAGCAGTCCCAAAGGACAATAGAAGTCACGTATATACCAGCTACAGATTTTTGAGCTCAGGAATCTTGAACTCTCTTGGCAGCAGTATTGAGACATTTTCTGTGCTGAATTATCCATGCTGATAGACTTCATATCTACATTCATAATATCCAGATATGAAAACTTCTAGCAGAAGTTAAACCATGAAGAGCTTGAGTAATGTTTAAAACATCTTAGTGGGAATAGAAGAGAAATGTGTTCAAAGAAAAAGTCTGAATCTTTTTATAAGTTTAAATATGTTTTACTATCTTTTATTTGTTCCGTTTGTTGGCTGCTTCAGTTACCCAAGTAACTTCACTTCAAATCCACAAAATGTGTTCACTGAACATTCATAAGCCACCAGCCTGGAAAGAACTTTCAGAGAGTAAAACAAGACAAAATGCAGGTGTTATCTTATAATGGGTGAAATCACAAGGGAAGTCAAAGCAATGCTTCATTTGGCCCATTAAGATCTGATTCAACTGGGCTGTCATTTGAATTTATATATATGAAAAAGAGCTCAACAGTAAAGCACAGATTATTGACTTGGTTGAGAAAATTATAGCTTAAAAATCTAACTCAACTAGGGGCTCAACCAAGAAGCCAAATGTACTCTATAGGACTTCACCAATGGAATTTTCATCTGCCAACTAATTGTTATTATTGTGGAGATTCCATTCAGGGAAAAGGTGGTGTATCATGCTTTAATGCGCACCTATTCAGTCAAGTTAAAACATCTAAAAAACAAATGCTCACTAGATTTACTCTTGAAGGTAGGATTGACTTTAAGCCAGTGCAACCTCATGATTTCAAAATATGCCAGCAAATAAATCCAAGAGTGTTTCTTCTAGCTGAATCAGGCAGAAGATGTAAGAGAAAGGGCTTTGGGATTGGGAAGATGTTTCTATCCTAGAAAAAAAAATGTTCTGGCATCCACCTTGTTTTGCAATCCAATTAGCTGGCATTAACTTCCTTCTGAGTTCAATGAACAGTACTTGCAACCCAAGGAGGCAAAGTCCATGTCCTTCTCCATTAAATGATTAATTCAAATGCAAAGTCTAATGGGGTTTTGCTCTCTGAAATAGTCAACAAGATAGTGCAGTTGAATTGTTGAACTGAAAGCAGTGAAGGGTCAATAGAAGCAAATCTTCAATCTTATTCAAGTGAAGGCTTCTATAATGTGAAAAGGTTTGGTATGCACTCACTTATTTCATAATGGCATTTTAAATGCTACTTCACAACATTAGTTTTGTTGCTTAGATATATGAGAGTGCAAAGCTTTTCTGCCCACTTATTGCAAAAATTCTTAGGAACTTTTTTTAATCCAAAAGAATGTAGTGCTTGTCTACAAACATTCTAGTTTATGTTAGTATGCTATTTTGCAGTCATGTTCCCATATTCCAATCCAGTGTTATAAAGGTGGGTGTCCTTAAGGTGTATTCTTCCACTGCTCTCCAGCAACATTTCCACAGGAGAAAAGAGGCCATATTACAGATGTTTCCACATTGTTCCAGTAGTAAAGTTAGCCTGTTTTCACCCATCCCTATAATTTATGATGACTGATTCTCCTAGTGATGTTGAATGTCCATTTGTCTAAAATCATAGCATTGGAAGGGACTTTGAAAGTCTTCTAGTCTAAATTCCTGCTCAGGCCAGGAACCTCAGACCATCCCAGATGTCTGTCTTTGGAAACCTCCACTGAAGGTAGCTGTTCCACTGCTTAATTGTTCTCATGATCAGGAATTTTGTGTTTGGACTTCCCTGTAAAGCTTCCACACATTGATTCTTCTTGTATTATCAGACATTATGAAGAATAAATCCACTTCCTGTGACATCACTTCAAATAATCAAAGCTTGCTAGTCTATCTCCCCTTAGCATTCTCTTATTTAGGCTAAACATGCCCAATTCTTTTAACCATTATTTGTTTCTTAAATTAAAACTCTCAGTTCTTTAAACATTGTCAATCCTGTGGACTTTCTATACTCATCCAGAGTTTTCATAAGCACAACACTTTCTGTTGAGTGTAACAACAGCAAATAAAATATTCAGATGTTTTAACACCATTTGCTATGGGGACTTTTTAGTGTGCATCATTGCTTTCTGTTTTATCATACTGTTTTAATAAATACTATGATAAAACAGAGTCCCTTCACTAGCTATCCAGGATCCATCAAACAACAGTATCTGCTTCATTTCCATATCTGGACATATTTCAGCTTGTAATTCAGATAATCAGACCGAAAACAGTCTAGGTTACTGCTTTGCTCAGTGTATTTTCTGCCTTCAGGGGAACCAGATGCAGAGAGGCTCAAGGTTCCTGAAACTTTAATAACAATATTGGGCCTTTCCAGATCAGTTGGTATTTTTCAGCTTGTAATTTGCTAAGGTTTTAACATGCTGTTTCAGGCACTATTACTTACTGTTTTGTTTCAGTTGTTTAACTCATTTTTTAAAATGTTGTTTAACAATGGAAAGGGCAAGGCATGACATTTTTAATAAATACAATAAAAAAGTGCACATGAAGGATTCTAGCAAGAATATTGTTTTCTATTACAGTAAAAATTACTTCTCTGACACAAAGACACAAGAAATGTGTTTTTTTGAAACACGTGGTCAAATTATCGTCTTATTTGATCATATTTTTAAAAACTGGATCCTTTGAGAAAGATGCGTTTAAACTGATTGTTTCGGTGCCATCAAACTGATGTTGACTCTTAGCATAGATCTTCTCCCGGACTTCCAATTGAGCCCTTCAAGTCTTCCATCATAGATAAGCTGCTAATTATCCTCTTCCTCTATTTTCTTTTACTGCACATGAATTAAACTCCTATAGTCATTGAAATTTTGTTGTCCAAAACACCAGTAATGAGGATAAGCTTTACATGGCTTCAGTGATGGCTGGATGTTGCTATGAAATACTATAAATCACTAGTCAAGAACTGACCTCATAATGTTGCCGGTCAATGCTGATATATCTGAAATGTACAAGAGAAAAGATGATGGCATTTGAAGGCTATTGTCTTGGGCAGATTAATCTATAGTAATTTGAAGTCCCATCTAACTCCCATCTTTATGTAGGCACTTAATTTTAATGTTGGCTCCTTTCTCTCCCTATTTGTATATCAGCTAACATTTATTTGAATCCCCACATTTTATTTGCCCTCTGCAACCATCATAACCTCACATGTCAGAAGAATAATTTAGTAGAGTCTAGCCCATGTGTCAGTTCCTTGAAGGGCACAAAAGTGCTGAATGACTAGCTTGGATGTTGCAGGCACAGCAGAACTTCCCATTTCTCTTAGTTTTGATGGCTGTGATTTTTTGTTTTTGGATCAGGCATCAGCAACACAATTTGCTTTTGCAGAATGGGTTGGGGTTGGGAAATTCTGTTTTCATGCCAAAACTCTCCATCTGGCCTTTTATTCCTTCTCACATCATGAAACATAGCTACATGCAACAGGCAAGCACACAGATCCTCCTTATTAATTCTACTTTCAAGAGATGTATCCAAAACTTTATTGACATAAGGAGAAAAGAATCTGATTTCTGCAATCATCTTTTTAATATCTAGTAGAGATAAACCAATATTGTGAAACAGAATTTATTTATTTATTTTGTATGCCGCCGAAATCCGGAGACTCTTGGCGGCTAACAAAACAATACTAAAAACATTCATTAAAAACATTTAAAAAATAAAAATAAACACATTAAAATAATAATAAAAAACCCGGCAGACTAGCGAGGTGGGCTAAAAGTTCTCACAGCTTTCTGAACTGTGAGGAAAACACATTCTTGGAGGAATGGGACCGTGTTAGCATATGAAAAGATGGAAGGAGTATGTGCTAATTGGCACATAAAAAGGCAATCTTGAAATGTCTGGTTCTGAAGAAGTTTTACCACTCTTGGTTTGGATCATAAAATGGGGTGAAATTACATAAGGGACTGTGCGTGGTCCATTTCATTGTGATCCCAGGGCTGCCCCTAGTTTTCCTTTTGTTACCACAGCTTGATTCCCTGGTTTAATCTCACATAGGGTAATTTGGGATTCTCTGGAAGCAACACTGGTTTGTTTCACCATAAAAAATGTTTCACCATAAAAAAGCGCACGCCTTTGTTTGTTAAATCATCAAGGTGCTTGGTTTTGTAAAAATAATACCCAGTAAACATCAAACCAACATTATGCCA
>JANHZU010006427.1:7594-23030 GCA_032468055.1 Acrochordus granulatus | reverse complement strand
CTTGGGAAGACTCCGGGAGGCAGTGCAAGACAGGGGGGCCTGGTGTAATGCAGTCCATGGGGTTGCAAAGAGTCGGACACGACTGCGCGACTGAACAACAAAAATTTATATACCGCCTATTTCCGCAGACTCTAGGTGGCTTACAACATTCATTATATATTGGTCCCATTTTTAATGCATTACAAGAGGAAATATTGTGGGGAGAAACCACTTTGAACTTTGACAATGATAAGAATCATAATAACAACCATCTCACCATTTTTCCAAGAGTGCAAAGCAGCTTACACACGGAACTCTGGACTCCAGCCACTTCTGTTTTTGAACTGCTGTGCCACACAAAGACTGTGTATAGCTCTCAGTCTCTTCTGGTCTGGTTCAAACTTTCCCAGCCTGGGAATCTGTGGAACAGTTCAATTAAAATGCTTAAATTCTATCAGTTGAAATATCACACCTTTGGAGGGCATCAGGTTGGAAAAGGCTGAGCTAAAGGCAAAAACTTGTTTGGAGCCAGTAAAGTAAAGAGTCTCAGCCTGCCCTGTCAATAATGTTGTTCATGAAGTATGTTATAGATAAACCAAATCATCTGTTGCAATGAATGAGGCCATGACATCAATGAAATAATCAAGGTTGGGGTTTTCAGAGGGATTTGCTTTTTCCTGTTTTGTTTCAGTGTGTTAAACTGAAAAGAGGCATATACACATATAAGAGCCAGTCTAGTGTAGTGGTTAAAGACACTGGACTAGAAGCGTGAGACCAGGAATTTTAGTCTTCTTTGGACCCAGAAGTCATGTGTGGTTCAGTCATCCTTTCTCAGCTTTAGAGTGGAAGTTGAAAAACATCCCCTACCAATCTGCACTGGACTAGTGTGATTGATTATAGTCCATCTATAAGAGGTTTAATTTCTGGGTACTACAAAAAAGGGGCAGTCCACCAGCCCTGGGTGCTCCCCTGGATTAAACTATACCAGATATTAGTAAAATGTACAGCCTAGATTATCATGACCAAACTGCTTTGCTTTACTGAAATGTAGTTAACTTTCTTTTAATTTTTTTTTGATGATCAAACTGTCTCTGCCTCTAGTTCTTACGAGCTACCATCATTCCCAGAGTTTTATTAATTTATAGTTTTACCTTCAGGATTAAGAGAAAAAGCACTGAAAGAGTCGGCCCAAATGAGTCAAGAATTATCTGCAACTGCATCTTGTTTGGTGGGGGGACTTTTCTGTGCAATGCAGAAAAGGATTAATGCTACAGCAGTGTACTGTCTCCTTCTCTGGAAACTCACCTTGTTCATTATAATTCCATCCAGCATATCCCTCAGTGAGCTGAAGCTGATGTGTGTTTCTTATCCTATCTTTTATCCTCACAGCAATATCTTAAAATAATGTAGGCTTAGAAAAAGGAGCTCCAGTATGATTTGAAGCTGGATTTCTGCAATGGATTTTCTTACACGGTATAGGGAAAAAACATGTTTGGGAAATAATGGTGGAATAAATAGAAAATCTACAATAATTACACTATGCTGAATCTGCATCAAAGAGGAATAACAAGCAACACAAATACACCTTGCATCCCATCTGTAAGAAGACTTGAGAATACATTTCACTTTCAAACAAAAATGAAAGCCTGAAGCTCCCCTTGAACTATTGCACTCCAACAGTGCTAAATTTCCAAACAAAACAAATTGATTCATTTAATACACAGGTTGGCTGGAGTTACCAAATTCCAAAAGCCAAAACAGGTTGTGATTTTATTACCAGAATGCCATCTCTCCTTTATGCTCTGCACGCAGTTAAACTAAAATGGTATTGTTTTTTATGCTCATACATTTGATGAACTTTGGAATGAACAAGTTATATCTTCAAAGGTGATTCAGTACCCAGTTCATACATGAAGTCCTTCAGATTCAATTTTAAAAAGGTGCTTTGGAGTGTTCTCTGAAGTTCCTTGGATCAGACCCTTTAGAAGTTTAGATCTGCATCATTAATATTTCTGGTTTTAAAAAGATTTCTGGCCTTGTTTTGAAGAAGTGACAGTACATTGTTATTTCTAAAGGATTAATGCTAGAAAGAAAAATACAGCTTTTTCCACTCCTATTCTTTATAAATTCTTACGACAATAATACACTCTCTTTTTCTTTTGAGCTGCAATTCTCAGAAGAACTCTCATTTAATAATTAAAAGGCTTATTAAAGAGAAAAATAAAATTCAACTTCTCATATTTGCTTTGGAAAGGGAGCTCTTTTGAAAACTCTGCAATAAACATGATTCCATTTGACAGATGAGTTTATAGATCGTGGTAAATGGCTCAGTCATTAACAGCTATCACAGATCAGAGCATATAAAGGATCCTCTGGAATACATCTGAATGACTAGCTTGAGTCACTTGTATGACTGGAGGCTTGGCAATGTTTGGATATGGGTCTTCACAATTTGTAATCCAGTTATGATCTATTTTGTAATCCCATTCTCAGTTGCTTCTGAACTGTTTTGCACAAACATTTGTCTCATCCCCTACCTTATCCTGCTGATATTTTGAACGGGCTACTCTATATTGCTCTGATGAGAACTGTCTTTTTTCCAACTACTAGAAGATTGCTTAAATAGTAATCAAATTGATCAAAAGTGCATCTCATGCAACAGATTGGATAATTAGCTGCCATAACATAAAGCTGTTCTTAGTCCTTGCATAATGACCACAATTAGGACCAGCAGCTCTGTTGCTAAGTGAAGTGGCCCTTAAGTGAGACATCATGTGACTGCAATGGACTTATAACTGCACAGCTATTAAGCAAATCATCCATGGATGTTAAGCAAGACATCAAGTGACCATGACTTGTGATTTTATTGCTGGCTTCTCTATTGATTCTGCTTGTTGTAAGATGGCTATGAAGCATGCAAATGTGATCACATGACTGCAGGATGCTGCGACAGTCATAAATGCCCACCGGTTACAAAATGCCCAAATCTTACTCATATAACCACGGGGAAGCAAAAATAATCATAAGTGTGAGAAGTGGTTAAAAATTACTTTTTCAGGGCTGTTGTAACTTTAATTGGTTGCTAAACAGAGCGGTCATTAAGCAAAGACTGCCTGTAGATATATATTAGCTGCATCACTGATAGCTAGAGAAGTAATAGAAAGGAGAAACAAGCATATATATCACATCCAAGAGGTGGGAATGGGAATGGAGCAATACTGTTACATAATATTGTAGGAGAATTAATCAGCACATGATAAAGCAAATTTATTCAGAACTGCTCTTCTGAATGTAATCACCTGAGGATTAGCCATACGTTGACTGGCATGCGCTGGCAACACAATAAAAAGTGGTAGTTTCACATAGTGTGTCGGCCTTTGCACCCCTCACTGAAAGCTTACACTGCCCACACTGTGTGGAATAAACCAACAGGAAAATGCACAAAATCATTCGAAAGCCTTGCCAAAATCAAAACACGCTTGAAGCCTAGGGAGGAACTAGTACATAGAGTTCTGAAAAATAATCAGCAAGTTGGCATTTTACCTTCTATTGCTCTTTTTCTTTTCTTTTTTTTTCTTTTTTCTGGTGATTGGCTGAAGCTTAACTTCTTGTTAATTAATTTCTAGTTAATGTTTTGCATTTCCTGAGTTGGGGAAAAATTGTCAAAAATGTCTCACTGCTGTTTGTGTTTAAGGGCATGGGATGAAGCTATGCATTTTAAACCATATTGTTGAAGTAAAAACCTTCATGGCTAATTTTAAATATTTAATAAAAGTTAAATTGCCAGCACAGCCCTGGTAAGCCCTGGTGTGCCTTTCCAAGAATTGCACTAGAATACGAGCATAAGTGTGTATTTTCTCTCTAACCTTGGTTTATTAATTCCTGCACAGTTGTCAAACATCATCCATGCCCTTTGAAATCTACTCTTTGAGCACATTAAAACACTTGCTTATTTTTAAACATTCCTGAACACATGAAAAACACTAATGTCACTGTGCAACAAAATAGGGTTCTAGATTTTTTTTTAACGAGATCAAATGGCTCTCGCTTTGCTGCGATTTTTTAGCAATGGAATTCCCCTGCCAATAAAATTATTGGCAAATAATTTATCTTTCCAACTTCCAAGGTCGTTCTGAGCTTCTGTCCTGCTCCCACGGTCGGGACCCACCTCACCATACACCTCAGTTCTCAGCCTGGAGGAGCACTTTATCAAGACAAGAAGCAATTAATTTGTCTTGACTGGCAAAACCATTCCAATCTGAAGCACGCTCTTGCTTCCTGTTATTTCTCGCCCATTCGTGACAATAGCTCCTCGTGGAGGGCGTTGATGACGTCAGAATCCAGTGGGGCAACGAGCGTGACGCATTTTTCCAAGCTGCTAAGAAATAATAGGCTACGTATTTCCTCTCCTGGGAAGTTTCTCAGCAAGACACTTAGAAGGGACAGCTACGTTTTGACTGAGATTCAGAGCTGAGGAAGGGCAGTTTGAGCCCATCTTCTCTAGATCCCCAGTTTTACCGCTGATTTCTGGAAATCAGTTGCTGCCTGCAGAGTTCTGTGCCCTGGAATGCCGAACCTCGCTGTGGCTTGAACACGCTGCGCAAAAAGGGGCACGGTTAAAAGGAAGCTGCAGCACTTTGATCATTTGCTTGGGGTTCCACTTTAATCTCCATCTGACGCTCAGATTTGCAGTCAGTAGAGCACCGAAGCTGTTCAGAGAATTACATGTCAATTTGAATTGCTTTTCCTCTTTCTCTCCATCCACCCCTCTGACTTTGCAGCCTGTCGCGATCCGGTGCTTGTTACCTCCTCTTCTGCACCCTGCCCAGGCCCATCTGCAAAGATAAACACTCAACGGCTGCATCTTAGATGGAAAAGAAACAGCCAATCACCAGCCCAAGGAATTAAAATAATAGTCAAATCACCTTCAAGTCAAGCTTAATCTTGATTAACTTTATAGATACATCCATGTACAATAGTTTTCCTGGCAACAGAATGGAAAGAGTTTGATAGTGCTTTCTTCTAGGATTTTTTTTTTATTTCCCATCTACCAGCAGCTCTATCTCTTGGGTCTCCTACCCAAGATTAAGCAGATCCTTTCTTTTGACATCAGCCAATAGCAGCTAGCTGCTACTGCCTAGCTGACCTCTTGTCAGAAGACTCATTGGTCTGGTGCACACGTGGCATTTAGCCACAACTGGCTTAAGCCTGGTTTCCTGAATAAAACATAGTTGGCATAGCTTACTCAGTAGGATGAGCCATGAACCACAGTTTATACATCATAATGGTTGGATTATATAGCACACTAAACTAAAATCAGTTATGGTTCAGTGCGGGGACTGGCAACCTACAGCACTTGAGTTCACATGCTTTTTGGCTGTTTTTTTGAAACCCTACCTGAAATTGGGAGACAAAATTGACCATTTTCAGTGAGGTGATTATTTTTTATTTTTAACATTAAACGATGTTCCAAAGAGATGCATTAGCATAGCCATTTCAACAAAACGTTACAATTCCTCCAAAAAGGGGCTGAATAACTGTCATGTCCTCCCTGGTTACGTCAATGTGTTTCAATGCCATGCTTTCTATATTCCCTCAAGGAATGAATGTATATCTGTACATTCCTTAAACATCAGCTCCAGCTGAAAATAGTAACATACCCCTCCCTGTTGCATGACATGAAGACCAGATGCTATCCAAAAAGGGGGTTATCATGTATGTCTCAGGCTCCTGCAACTGAGGTCAAACATAATGCTAGTTTAAATATATATTTCATCTACCAAAAACTCTGCACATGTATTTAAAAACACAATATTGTATTCTGCAAGGCCAGAGGTTGTAGAGCACTTTTTTCAGACTATGGCAGCAATCCATATTCTCCACACCAAGTATTTGAGAACACACAGGATTGTGTGCAATTCTGTGCATTCTCAAGTACTTGGTGTGGAGAATGTGAACTAGAAACCACAGACTCAAATTTATTTCAACATTTATGGCAGCATTCCCCAATCAGTGCTCCCTGAAGAGACTGGATTGAGAATAATGAGCTTATGGCATTTAAAGCAAAAGAAAATAAAGCCTGACTGAGTTAAAGGTTAGCTCATGCTACAATCACTTTTATGTGACTTGGCAAGTGAAACTATTTTTGAACCGTGCTTTGTTTTTACAATATATTTCAGTTTGAATGTGCTGTAGAAGTCCAGTAGTGAAGAAATATTTTAAAATAAAGAAGCCAGTTGTAATGGCCCTTCGTTCACATTATTAATGCGCATCTTGTTAATGGATAAAGGGAAGCAAATTTCAAAATATTTGAATGCACTTTATACTGTAGCCTAATATTTTCTGATATTTTGAAGCCTTTGTAATATTTATAATTTCTGACTCTTGGCATTTTCTCAACTGGGCATGGGTATGAATCAAGTCTAGAACAGGTTGCCACCTCAGTAACTTGAAAAGAACAGTTAGTTTGTTCTGAAAACATATGGTTTAAAAACATTTTTTCCTTCACAAGTTTTGAACTAAGGAAGGTCAAAAATACAAGTGTCTAAACACTCCTTTCAGACTTCCTCACTTCATTTTAACCTAAATCTTTTCATCCCTTTTAGTTTTAATTTCATTCACTCTGATGAAGACTTCTTCTTTAGACTTTTTCACCCAGTTTGAAGAGCATGTTCTATTTTTATCAAAGTTACTTGTATTTTCTCTGCCTTTTAATCTTAACCATTTCTTGTTCTCTTTGACTCTATTCTTTATAATTATATTTTCTCTGTATGTATTTTGCAGGATTCTTTAATATGCAGTTTTTCCTCATGCACAGCCTTTCACTTCATCATTCCAACCAGCATTTATTCACACTTCCCTTTGATATAATTCCACATGTTTCATTCTTTCTGAACAGGTTTTTTTCCAGAAATGGGTTGCCATTACCTTCTTCCCAAGGCTAAGAGAGAGTGGCTGGCCCAAGGTCACCCAGCTAGCTTTATGCCTAAAATGGAACTACAGTTCACCATCTCCCAGTTTCTGGTCTAATGCTTCAACTGCTGAGTAGCTTCCATATTCTCTTTCCTTACATCCACTTGCCATTCATTCTGTTGGGAAATCAATCTGTCTCCTAATACTTTTCACATGCGACTTATACTTTCTCTTCCTGCAGTTATTCTGCTTTCACTTTCTTTCACTTCTTTCCTTTTCTTCCAAATCATTTTTGTCAAGATCTACTTTTATTATAACCGAAAATTTTCCCCACATTCAGAATCTCTCATCATTTGTATCCTTAATTCACTTAATCTGTCATTGTAAACATTAAAATCAAATATATTTATATGTGATCCTTTGCAATCTGTACATATGAATAGACTTCTGTTTAAACCATATATACAGAATAGATTTTTTTCTAAGCAAGTATTCATTGAATAATCATCATTCTCATTTATTTTTGGATTTCCAAATTACTCAGTTACCATTTTTTCCTGTACTCTGTCTTCTCACTCCTATCCATTCATTTTTGTCACTCAGAATAATATATTTTTCACTTGATTGCATTATTCAGATCATTGAATTATGGTTTATCAAAACTAATTTCCAATTTTACCATTATTGCCATTCACTGGGAGTTTAATTACAGGTAGTTCTCCTTTAGCAACTGCCTCATTTATGACCATTCAGATATGATGGTGATGAAAAAGTAACTTTACAACCAATCCTTATATTTATAGCCTTTGCAAGTCAATAAAGGAAAACTGAAGTAACAACATAAGGACAGCTGTGGTTTCACTTGGCAACTGCTTTGCTTAATGACCAAGTTGCCAGTCCCTGTTGTGGTCTCTCATTGAGGACTACCTATATCACCAATATACTAATTACTACTTTCACACTAAACCATAACAACCTAGATGACACCAGTTCTTATTTCTGACATATATTCTAGCTTTCCATTCATAATTAAACCTATAACTTTATTTCCCTGCATATGCATTAATTCCAAATATATCAGAAAATCTGTATCCCAGGAAGACTGCTAAAAAGTAGAGAAAACAAATCAAACACTGGGAACCTGTATTTATTTTCCTTAGCTTTCAGAACCTTACTTAGATCCATCATCAGAGGAACAAAGGGGGATATAAAAAAATCCCACCCCAACCCTTTAAGACCACCATTATTGCTCCTGCTCTGCCCTGATTGAGTGAAGTGGGTTCATTTATCTGCATTCAACTACAGAGGATTGATATCCCTCAGAACTGGCCCCATTTAAGCAATCTTCATTACACAGTTTAACATATTCATGGCTTTCACCCCAGACTGCATGCTGATACATAGAGCCCGATAAGCCGGGGGGAGTTCTATGCATTGATTAATTGCCTCTGGTCATGTTTTCCAAACCTTATTTCCTATGCTATTCTATTTCCCACACAGCCAAGAATTACTGTGGAGGCAAAGTCAAAGGAATGATTGCATTCTAAGCAGTGTGCTGCCATGGGGGACAGCAGATCCATCCACTAAATGGCCACCATGTGCTCCTGCAATCTTGATCCTGACTTTCATTCCATCTGACCCACATACATGTGATAACAGTCTTCATAAAAGATACAATATACAATCCCTGATGTCTCACTTAACTCAAGATAGTCTTTGCCATGCATAATACAGTTTTGTATTGTGGTTACAGGGTAGAGGGTGATACCAATCTGCAGGACCTGCAGGTGCTCTGTGGCTTCCAAAACATTTCTTATAGATGGTAATACATGCCAACACTTGGATTTTGCCCTCTTTGAATTTCTATTTCCTTTCCACATATTGCACATAAGTAATGGGTAATAAAAGAGCATGGGTAGCCATTCTGTTGGAATTGATAATACTGTAGTCATTACATGACTCCCAACCCTTGGCTTCATGGGTACAGCATTGATTTTGTATTCTCCCATACAATGTTCTTATATAACTCCTTTTATGGGTAGTGAGTGATTGATATCAAAGCAAAGGATCTGGATGGTGTTTGTTGGTTTTCAGTGGACCGTGGTACCTAGCATGCTGTCTGGTTGCCTACTAATCAAAACATCCAGGAAAGGCAGCTTTCCTTCAGTCTCCTCCTCTATTATTATTTGTATTTGTGGAAACATAGAACTGAGGAAACTATGGAAGCTCTGCACCTTATCTCTGTGTATAATAATAAAAATATAATCCACATAATGGTGCCAAAACATGGCTCATAAATCCAAAAAACTTGTGCCTCCAGAACCTGCAGAACTAATTCCATAATCACCCCATTGGAGTCCCTTTTATCTGCTCGTACATTTCTCCTCCAAAGGTGAAAAAAGTGTGTAGACAGAAGTGAAGCAAAATATGTGCCTTTGGGAGAATGTACTGTTGTTTATCATACATCTCATCCAGTTTGACCTTTAGCACTTCTCTTGCCAGTTTGGGGGGATGGATGTAAAGAGGAAGATCACATCAAAAGTGACCATTGCTTCTTCTGTTGTGATATATGCATTAACTCCAAAGAATCAAAGGACCTTTATTCAGATCTATACATCTTTTCCCATTCACAAAGGCTTATAATATACCAGTTTTTTAATAACTGTATTTATTAATCTATGCTCCTTACCATTTATTTTGTTTATATTCCAAATCAAAGTACTCCATGTGCCATGGTAGTCAATGTTTTCAATAAGAGAAAGAAGCAGTAGACAAAGCTACCTACCTTAATCACAGTCATGGCAGATGCCCATGGCAGATTTATGGAATGTATTATCTGTTGTAAGGAGTTTCAATTGGTTGAAAAAAGTGTGGTGGGTATGCTAGGAGAAACATAAATGTGAGCTAAAACAATGCAAAAGAAATACATAAATGTGTGTAGTAAAAGAATAAAAGATAATGTCAACATCTGGTGATAAAATAATGAAGACCAAACATAAAAGCAAGGGATCAGTGTGATAAAGTAAAGTGAAGTGGGAAGGGAATGTGAAGAGTCAAGAGGAAGGATAAGAATGAGGAAACTGTGACTGGATGAAGTTGGTGAAACTCTGAAAAAGAGAGCTGAGATTTAAAGAAGGCAGTATATAAAGCAGTGGACGGACTTGGTGGAAGTAGTAATGGCTTGCAAGAACAGAAAGACATACATACATATATATGAGTCTTCCATAAGGTAGGTGCCACAGCAGCAAGGCATGTCTCCTGGGATCCACAACTGTAGATTCCTAGCCAATGGTACACCCTGCATGACTTCTCTGAAAGAGCTGATGTGGCAAAGTGGGGAAAGGTGATTCCCTCAGGTATCCCAGTCCCATGGCACAAAGTTAAAACCAGCACCTTGAATTGGAACTGGAAGCAATCTGGGAATCAATGCAGCTCTCAGGACAGAGTTGTAATCTGCACTGTTCTAGGATTGTGCATAACTGCCATGTTTCTGCATTCTGTGCCAACTCATTACAGTAGTTGAACTACTTACTTGTGGTGCTCTACATGGGGCTGCCCTTAAAGAGTATCCAGAAACTTCAATTGGACTTACTTATTTACTTGGTACTCTCTGAGCTTAGTTGTTTTCCTGCAGTCATTTCATTACCAAAGTAGGTAATATCACCAGTGAAACAACCAAGCCCAGAGAGCACCAAGGACTCCACAGTTCAACCCTGAGCTACAAATATTCTCTTATATTGGTGCTTACTTATTGATTATCCCAAAGGGATATGTCATGGTGGGAACATATGTAGATAGATCTTATATATTCTATATTTGCTTGAAAAAATACTCTATTTCCCAAGTAAAGGTGATTCATATATATTCATTATAAAGTTGACTCATTTAATATTTACTAGGAATCTTAATTTAGAAGGATTTTTGTTATTTTTTTCTGTCTAATCTTTAGTTTTGGGGGGAAGTGGGATTAGATATTACTTATTATTTCCTCTTTAGTTTCTAAATGAGTAATTCAGTACAATTATGTGATTACATGTATACACCCAGAGAGAAACATACCTACCCTCACCCACACACATATTAGAAGACAAGGCTCAATATTTATAACAATATAATAAATTGCTTGTACTTCACCGATACATATGTTCTCTATATCACATTATATTAGTCATTTCTAGCCTTCCTTTAAGGCTAACATTGTGTGAGAGTAGATGGAGAGAAACTGGAAACAAAACATTTATGTGTGTTTGTGTGTGTTTATAGTCAGTAAGATTTCAATGAGCTATTTCAAGCTTGCTGCTTTTTTGGGGAGAGTGATTTGTTGTAATCTCTATTGTAAAACAGATTTGTATCTGACAAAAAAAATCCTTTTAGGAGGGAAGAAAAAAAGAAGTTTGTCCATGTCACTTCACAAAAGATGGCTAGAGAAAACAAAGTGAGATGATGGCTTATTTATATGCCCCTGTCCTGAAGAATTTGAGATTTTCAGAATCTCAGAGACCAATGCACACATATGTTGGGGCAGCTAACTAGGTTTATTGTGCTTTTGTGCCTGGCTGTTAAAATTGTGAGAATGTGAAAATGCAATGCTGGATTAATTACTGGTTGTTTGTTACGAATTTTAATATTTGCAGAATTTGCTAACATAAATATCCCTGTTTGAACATAGCCTGATTCTCACTTGGACTGGTTTCAAGCTTGCAACTGGATAAATGAAAAGTCATGGCGTGAAAGGAATGTACCATATCAGTTTTTGCATAACTGAATCTGGACATCATACGAATATCTCCCATGAGGAGGAAAGAGCCACAGTGGCAAAAGAAATGCTGAGATCCTAAGGTCACTGGGACATAATTAATAGGTAATTAAACTAATTAACTCCTATGGTCCCTCCAATGCCATGATTATATTTCTTGTTTGTTGCATTTGTATACAACTGAATCAACAAAGAACTCCCAGCAGTTAAGACTAATAGGAGCATTGTTACAGTAAATCATCTCTTGAAATTGTATCAACTCCTGGAATTCCTCAGCCAGCACAGAAATCCAAACATAATAATTTCTATATTTTGCCACTGAAATGTGAAGGCCAAATCATGGATAGCTTTTAGGGGCAGCACATAGATAGTGGGAACAATGGTTGCCTCTAGAATAAGGGAAAGTCTACTTCTACTTTCACTGTGGTTGTTAAATAAACCACAATGAGTTCATTGATTTATGTACTGGATATCCTTTCTTTCATGCTTTTGAACTTTTGTGTTGGAGAATACCATGGTCAGCAAAGAAAACAAACTAATGGGTCATCAAAAAATCAACTCACAGTTCTCAATTAAGGAACAAATATTCAAGCTTAAATTATCCTCCTTTGGATATGTAATGTAAAGATCTACTACTCTGAAGAAGGCTACAATGCTGGGAAAGATGGAAGAGAAAGAGAAGATGAGGATGACCAGCAACAAGGTGGATGGACTCAGTTACAATGGTGATGAGTACACTGTTGGGAGACTTGAAAGAACAAGCCGGGGATAGATCATCATGGGGAAAATCTATTGATATCATCACTGGGAGCTGAGCACAACTTATGGCACATAATCAATCCAGCAGTCCTTCTTTTCTGCCAAAACAGCACAGCTAACAATAAAGAACAGAGAATTAAGATGGGAAAATAAAGAAGCTTGGTAAAAGAGGACAATCCTGATTCTATATCGCCCTAAGCAAATTCAAGCAAACAACTTTATGGATTAGTGCCATGTCTGAACCACACCAATACCTTGAGGTATGTGGTCTGGCAGAGAGGTGACCATGGTAATTTATAATTGCATTTTTTCATTGATGAGAACACAGAGCTTTTATGCATGAATTTTTTTTTTTTTGCAGTTCAAGAAACAGGCCATTCCAGTTTCTCCTCCTCGTGCCACCCATACATGTTCTTGCAAGACAGCAGTTTTTGGGTGGGGATGCTGACTTTTCTGAATCAGAAACAACTGTTTTCTAATTGCCTTGATTTATTGATCACATCCCTCACAAAAGACTTATATTTTGTAATGGTCAGACTCTGCCCTGGTAGCAATGAGATTCTCATATGCTGCCCTCCTCCACAGGGAGGTTGGATAGATGCAGATGGTCTGCCTCCAGTGACTGATGGACCCAACTGGGTTTCAAAGGGAAATGCCTTGCAGCTCCAGAATATCCTGGATGAAGCAGATTATCTGGACCCATATCAGGCTCTGCTTCATGGTCCTGCTGAAGCCCTGGCTGTTGCCTGGAATCAGAAGGGAGCCATGGCTTTGGATAAGATCGTACCCATGCAGCCTCTCCTGGCCCCTCATGCCACCACTCTCCATGGTTTACCAAGGAGCTGTGGGTTTTGAAAATGGCCAAGAGATGCCTGGAGCGCCGCTGGAGGAAGACAAGAAGCAAATCTGACCAAACACAGACTAGAGCTGCTAATTAAGACCTATCTTATGTTGGTAAGAGTGGCAAAGCATTGTTACTTCTCCACTCTCATCACATCTACAGAGTGTTGCCCAATGGCCTATTTAAAATCGTCTGATACCTGAGGGGCATGAAGAACCATTCACAGGGCCGAGCCAAGATATTTGTGGAACACCTGATGGACAAAATCACTCAAATTCTCTCTCAACTGGACTCTATGCATGAGGCAGGATCAGGAGAGATGTCCAGGGAGGAGTTTTACCTGGTTATCTGGAATCGGTTTGATTCCATTGGACCAGAGGAAGTGGACAAGGTCCTTGATGCTGTCAGGCCAACCTCCTGTCAATTAGATCCATGTCCTGCCTGGTTGGTGTAAGCCTCAGGATAGTGACTTCCAGGAGGGTGTCAGCAGTGATAAGTTCTTCACTGCAGCAGGGAACATTCCTGGAGCCTTTTAAGTAGGCCTTGGTATACCCCCTACTCAAAAAAACATTGTTCATCCCTACCTGCCTGGACAATTTCCATCCAGTCTCCCAACTCCCCTTTTTGAGGAAGATGGTTGCCTGGCAGCTCCAGAAGATCCTGGATGAAGCAGATTATCTGGACCCATATGAGTCTAGGTTCAGGCCTGGTTATAGGACAGAAACAGCTTCGGGAGTGCTCGTGGATGATCTCTGATGAGAGTGGGATGGGGATAGTGCATCCATCCTCACTCTACTTGACCTCTCAGCTGCCTTTGATACCATCAAGCATGATATTCTTTTGAGCCAGTTTCAAGAGTTGGAGCTGGGAGGACAGTTCTGCACTGGTTCACTCCTTGCTCCATGGCCAGTCCCAATCAGTGCTGATAGGGGTTGAGAGGTCCAACCCTCAGCCACTACTTTGTGGTATGCTGCAAGGTTCGGTACTTTCTCCACTTCTCTTTAACATCTACATGAAGCCACTGGGTAAGATCAACCATTACCATGGGATGAGATATCATAAATATGCTAATGATTTGCAACTTTAGGCTCTGATCCATGTAGTTCAATCCCACATTGACAGTCGCAGACAGAAATCAATGATCTGCATGTACTATTACTTAAAGACAATTGTAACTGGAAATATCAGAAAGCATGCTTAGGACTTTCTGCATGGACAGCACATACTCCATTGTTGAGCTGCAGTTAAACCCTAGTTGTGAGTTGTTGTTCTTGTTCTTTATAGCACCAACAGCAATTCCAGTTACTAGTAAATTCTTGGTACTGCTATTTTCTAAGTAAAGATCAAGCAGCCCACCTACATATAATTACCATAATGCCCATAATATTCCCAGACACTCCGCCCAGCTGCCAACAGACAGCCTGTGAGAGGTGATCTGCCATCGCAGATCATAGAACCCCATGAAAGCTGCCTCATATGGAAATTATTTGCAGCCACCCACCACCACCACCACAAATCCATGAAAAGGTAAACTTGTGGCAATTGCTCCAAGGGCAGATGGTTCCAGGCAAGCTTTGAGATGGAAGCACTGTAGGTGGTGAAACTTGCTCAACTTGCTTATTAATGTTGCAGAACCAGTTGTGAGAGAAATGTTTAATTCCACAAACATTGACTTGTGAATGATTGCTGATATAATTCTTTGATATGTGTGGGAAATGTTTATATTCACTCCTTCCCCATCATTCTAAAGTTCCTGGCATCTATACCTGTAACTCCTATTTATGTTGTGACTCATGTAACACATTTTCAGTTTTCTATTTTAAGAAGATACTTTTCTTCAATGTACAAAGTCAGATGCATTTGGAATTAGAAAAAGAAGATGCTTTAGAAACACCTGTTGATGTCTGAAGTCAAAAGTAATATGAATTACAACATTATAGAATAGAACCAAAATGCTTTTATTTTGATCAATTAATAGAAGATTAAAAACACTTCTACTGCAGTTTATGTGCAAGTTGCATAAAACCCGGGCAGCCTAAGTGGGGCCAGGAAAATAGAGAATTGAAATCACACCGTTGACCCTGCCTTTCTAACCCATGATCCTGAGCAGCTGCCTCCCCTGATGTCTCAGGCAGTGTGATGAGTTGGGTGGCTAGCTACTCTGAATATTAGGTCAAAATAATCCTACT
>JANHZU010006426.1:1092-34081 GCA_032468055.1 Acrochordus granulatus | reverse complement strand
ATCCAAAAGGCTTTCTCAATTTTAAACTTTGTTGCGATGCAATTACCCTGGACGAGTGAGAGTCTTCACAGACATGTCTATTAGGAATTGTAATAAACATTTGGTATTATGGCTGAACGATGCTGTGAAAAACTGAAGCTAGCACTGGGATCCACCATTCCAAATTATTTTTTTATTACTTCATACATAATAATCTGAGCCAGTTGAAGCTGTTTAATTATATTTTTGATTTCTGAACGTGTGACAGGGGTCCAATGGGAAAGAAATTACATCCAAGACTGCCAAGGAATTCTCTGCTTGCACGCACAGTATAGGATAACAAAATGGTATTCCCATATAATGGTTAGTGTATGTGGTGAAAAACTATTAGTGTTATGGGGAAAAGATGGGACTACCATCTCCAAAAAATGAAAGGATTTTTTGCACTGGCAGCTGCAATCAATTATTGCCAGGATAGCCAATAGCATTCCTTTTTTGTTTGTTTTTGGAGGATTAATTGTTTGTACTGTTTTTTCAACTCAAACTGGTGAGAAATTGAATAAATCCTGGATTCTCTTTGTATAATTTAAATTGATAAATTAGAGAATTCCAAGCTTCATGGCATTCACAATCAAACCAAACATGATGTGTTCTTGGATCATGCCTAATTAAAACAGGTTGGCGAGACAATTAAGAATGATTGAAATAGTTTGGTTAAGGTATTGAAATTAGCCAGAACAATGTTATCTAATTTGCTATCTACTATAGCTGAGTAAAGAAATTTGGCTGGTTTCCCTCAAACAAAGTTGGTGGTTGTTGTTGCTTGCTGAGATGTTCATTTATATGAGTAGGGTAGATCACTGCTGCAGTGTGACAAGAGGGTAAAACAGAGTTCAGAGTAACAAAAAGAGGTGACTTTCAGGTCTATTGACGTCTGCAAACTTAGATAGATGGGGAATTAAACTTTGGGAAATCCCAACATAGCCTAATAAGGAAGTATGTAAATACTTATTATTATACCTAATAAGGAAGTATGTAAATACTTATTATTATACCTAATAAGGTATGTAAACTCAGCTGGGTAATCATAAGTGATAGACCCATTTGATATTATCAGATTTAGTTTTGTAAATGTTTGAACTAGACAATATGCTCTTTAGTCACTGTATACATCCTTAGACTGGCAGTGTAAAATAGGAGAAGTTATTACAAAAGATAGAAGCTGGTGATGGAGTTTAGCAAAGAATTATTTATAATTTGCTCCAGTTCTTGTATTAAAGTCACCAGCCAGAATTAATTATACTACAGGGAATGCAATCATAACATCTCCTACATAGGTATCTATTTTATCCCATACATGTTTCATCTGTGATTATACGTACAGGGGTGGAATTAATCAAGAGGAGTTGGCTCTTATTGAATTGCAAGAAAACTGCCAATGCATACAGGTCTAATGGTTGTAAACTAGTTATCTGAGCCTGTAATAAGGCAGATGTTAAAATGCCTAAGCCCCAAAAAGTGTCCCATGTCCTGGACCAGGCGTAGCTTCCAATGTGCTTGTTTTAAATTCTTCGAATAGCAGTTCACCCACATACCATGTTTCCTGGAAAAAAATATGTCATAGCTAGATATACTATATGCCAGAAAAGACATCTGTACTCTGGGATTTCCATCCTATGATGAAGAAATAAAAGACAGGGTAGTGATACTGGTTGAATGACATTTAGTTTGGCTAGGCAATGGTAGACTTTTTCTGAGAAACACTGGAGGGGATGTATATCCCACAAGTCTTGCACTGCCAATTGCTGCACTGAAACAGCCTATAGCATACATATATCCAGGTGCCATTTAATAAGGCTAAGATGGAATCCTGTGAGTGCCGATCTGCAAACTCCATGATTTGCAGGGCTAAGTTTACAACTCTTCATGAAATGTTGGATTCTTCGATGATGCAAACTAAGCATCTGTCTGATTGCCTGTCTTCATTGGATATGGAAGACAAATACATATTAATACTGTTGTTGCAACCTTCTGCATGGGGCACAGAAACCAAATTAATTAAATTAGGCAGTGGTCTTGTCCATTAGGGTTAAGTTTGTGTAAGTTTGCGAGTAGATAAATAGATACTGCCATTTCAGTGGTGGGAAACACTCACTAGCTGTGGTGTACATGGGGAGCAGGAGCTAGAGCTGGATCTGCCCTGATACAATTGATGGAGGGAAAAGCTCCAGACAAGCCAACTTCCCCTCAAGAAGAAAGAGCCCCTTTGTGGTGTACTGGTGCAACAAAGAATTAATGACTATTGGTTGCCAGAACATCTATTGTGTATAAACATTGTAGATTCCCTGGCCCTGTACATGATAGGTAAGATAAATAAAATAAATGTGTAAGATTCTATAACTTTAGTAAATCCTCCTGGCAAGATTCCAAAGGTGTCAGTTATGGAGTCCTTGGTGCCCTCTGAGCTTGGTTGTTTTCCTGTAGACATTTCATTATCAGTGATGGTGTTATCTAGATGAGTAATGAAAACATCTGCAGGAAAACAACCAAGCTCAGAGAGCACCAAGGACTCCACGGTTCAAATCTGAGGTGCGAATATTATCTTCTATTCTTGTCAACTATTTTTACCTCCAGTGGTCTGCTGTAATCTGTCCTCCTCTCTCTGCCTGAAATTGCTTTTTTCAAGAAGCTTCTTCCAAGGACAAGGCTGGTTTGTTATCTTTGTAACTGGGGGCCACAGCATCCACACCTTGTTTCTCAGTTAAAGTACTGGTAGTATCTTGATGTCCTGACTCAATGAATGGGGAGATCTGTGTCTCACATAATACACACTTTGGAAATATTAGAAAGTGGTCAGAATGGGCTTCATTTTAAAAAGCATACTTGGGATTATAGTCTGCTTGTCTATAGTGAATGTCACTTCCAGCCCATCTTGCTAGACAACCACTCCACCAAATGTAAGTCAATTGCATAATAATGACATTGAAGGAGCTGACCGGTGTAATGTCTTGCTTTCTTTGAACACCATCATCCACTGTTGAATCTGTTAAGGGTGGTTGAAAGTAAATCTGATTAGACTGAAACATACAGATGTTTAGATCTTGATTTCAGCCCTCCTATGCCTCAGATGTTGGGAGGCAGATTTATTTGCAGTTTGTCCTCTATTCTCTACCTGTTCAGTTCTAGAGTCCGCATTTTCAGTTACAGCAGCTTGAGCATTTTTGAATGCAGAGTTTCCTGCTTCTATAAAATGAGTCAATTTGTTGTAGAAGAATTGAATAAATGCATCAAGGGACTCTTTCAGCACTTTTGCTTCTATTTTTGTTAAATACTGTAGTCAAAAATTGATAATACACTCCTGCAGTCAGTGAGCTTTGCCTAGAAACAAATTATGTAGTCTCATTTTTAGAAATCTCTTCCTGGCAGCGTTTTGTAGTCAATACTGTAGTTGAGCATGCAGCTGCCTCGTATCTAAAATGCGCAGAGAATTTGGTTCCTAATTGTTATAAGTGGAATGCTTCTCTGCACTATTAGCTTGTAAATCTCAGTTTGACACATCATATATCATCACATCATGAGACCCAGTTTGGTCTAGTGGTAAAGGCATCAGGCTACAAACCAGGAGACTGTGAGTTCTAATCCCACCTTAGCATGAAAGTTGGCTGGGTGACTTTGGGACAGTCACTCTCTCAGACCTAATCACCTTAAAGGGTTGTTGTTATGGGGGAAATAAGCGGAAGAATGAATATAGTGTGTGGTCACCACCTTGAGTTATTTATAAAAAAATAATAAAGGCAGGATATTAGATGAATGAATAAATAAATAAATTTGAAACTTGCCCAGGGATTGGTTTAGTGATAATTCTAATGCTGCAAATGTAAATAATGTAGTTATTTACACTTTTGTTTTCAGATGCCTTCTTTTCAAATTCCATTAATGTAGCAATTACCTGAGATCTGTGCTCTTACCTTTGAGCACCAGATGATGAATTAGGCACACGAGCTATTGTACAAGTAGAAATTAGACTCAGAAGCAGTCCAGCTACTGTGGCAGTTTGCAGGAAAGAGAGCAAGAGACAGAAAAAGCTCTCCCCCTGTTTTCCTTCTCATATTTATTAGTTAGCCATAGTTACAAGGTTACATCATTAAGAATATTTGCGCATGTGTATACATCAAGTAGTTTAGGAATAGTCCATCATTCACTCCCCTCAACTTCTCAGACTTCTTGTGATTAATCAGACTTCTTATGATAAGAAAGCTTTGTAGGTGCAGATCTCAATGGCCACTCTGGGAAAACCACTCCCATAGTTCTGAGCTCTGGATTAACCCTTCACATCCTTACAATTAAATCATCTTTTTTTTTGCTATTTGTATAGTTTGAGCAATATCCGTATAGGAGAATTCATTCTTTTTTTTGTAATCTTGGCAGTAATGTATAAATAATTCTCAGCCATCTGTTTGGAGATTAGTCAAATAAAGTTACGCATAGGAACTGGTAATTAAAAAAGGAGATTAGTCTGATAATATAAGATACAAACAGAAATTTACTGGTGCACTCTGATTGCGAGGTGATTTCACTTCACCATCTTGGATTCTATCCCTCCCCCACAGGTCTCAGCTCCCCACAACTTTGGGGCTTCAAGTCATTTGATTCTTCTTTATTGTAATTTTCCCTGCATTTGTTAATGTTGCAATGAGAAAGAAACTAATTTAACTCCCCAGATGAATGTATTTCCCATTCTTTCTTAAGGAATTCCCAAACAGCCTTCTGATTTCTGACACCATCCTCCAAATCCTCTTAATGAGATTGTTTTATATGCTCTGTAGATTTACAAAGTATTGATTTAATCTGATTCATTTCAAAACATATTGGTAAATTCATAAGTTTGTTACCATAATTAAATTTGTAATCTGGTAAATCTTCTCTTTCTTCATTCCTAAAATCCCAAAAGAAGTATTAAGTCACAGCAAGGGGACTTTTCTTTGCCACAGAAGATATCTCTCTCATCTATAAATTATTTACTTCCCAAAGTGACTGCGATATGGGGAAGGCGAAGCTTGATGTCCATGTCAGCTCCACCATAGTTAGGAGTATAGATAGAATCCCAGGACTCCTGGCAACTCAACTCCCGAGCCAACTGCAAAAATTTTACCATTTCTGCAGTTTACTCAAGAGGAACCATTGTCCAGAATATATGTTGTTGTCTCAAAATAGCCCTTTGATCTAGGGGGATTGGACCAGCCAGAATCTGCCTTCCAGCTACCATTCTCAGGTACATTATCTCATTGTACCTCCAATTTTTATTAAACACAGTTACTTTCACTATAGAATATATATGATTATTACAAACTGATGGCAGGATTTCCCACATTTAGGGAATGGGAAACAAATGAAAAACACCTACCATATCTTCAAAAATAAACAAAAGTTAAGTTCCATACTAACAGGACTTGGTCTTATCACTTTTCATCTTCTTTCACCCACTCTCATAAAATATTAGAGGGATATCTACCCTTCAAGCAATAACATTTTAACTACACTTATCCTACCAAGTCTTTATTCTCTTTATAGCTTGGATATGGCTCTTCTCCTGTGATTAATGACCAATCTCAACAAGTCTTCCTCAAATGGATGTTCCCTAATAGAAACAAACAGTATGTGGGGATGCTTCAGCTGCTTTTGCTTTTCAGATGGACCTGGATTGGTGTCATTTTTATACAGGATGACAATGGTCTCAGGTTTGTACAGAATGAGCTTCCCAAATTTTCCCAAGATGGCATTTGCTTTGACTTTATTGAACCATTGCCAACCTTATATTTTAAAACTGGCATTCACGAAATGGTAGAATCATGGGTCAAGATTTATCAATTGATAATAAATAGCACAGCCTGTGTTGTGTTCTTACATGGTGAAATTCACACTACAATCTTTTTGAGAATGTTTCCCAGAATTTCAGAAATTGAGGGCCTTCCAATAAAGACCAGCAAAGTCTGGATGATGACTGCACAGATGGAGTTCACTTCTATTCCCTTTCAACGAACTTGGGATATGGATATCATTCATGGTTCCTTAGCCTTTGCAACTCACTCCCAGGAGGTAATAGGTTTCCAACATTTTCTTCAGATGAGAAACCCTATTGTGGAAATCAGAGATGGTTTTATAAAGGACTTCTGGAAACAAGCATTTGATTGTACCTTCCCAACATCCTTGGAAGAGGAGAATGTTTGGAATCACTGCACCGGGCAGGAGAAGTTAGAGGCTCTTCCTAGATCCGTCTTTGACACAAGCATAACTCCCCATAGCTATAGTGTTTATAATGCAGTTTTTGCTGTGGCCTACGCATTGCAGTCTATGATTTCATTAAAGTTCAGACATAGAACTATATTTGAGAAAGGACAAAAGCTCCTATATCAACAGTTGTGGCAGGTAATGTCCTGATTATTTAACAGAAGAGGGACAATCATAGCTACTGTACATAAGCCAATTCTCTATTGAAGTTGATATTTGTGTATCTTTTAGGATGGCATTGCTTTTCCTTTGAACATTTCATAATTGTTATTGCTTATAAGATATGACTATGGGGGATAAGGGAATCCGGATATGTTTTTGGAGATCTAAATCCAATAGAAATGATTCTCCAATACTTCATCATCTATTCAACATAAGGGGATAGTAAAGGTCAAAAGAAAGGTCAAAAAGAGAGTTAATGTTTTACCTTGATGCCTGTTTATTGGTTTTCTTGCTAATCTCAACTCTGTTCCTTTTCCTCTTCTTACGCATACATAGAAAGGGAGCACATGCTGTTTGCTTCTGGTAGGAAGTAGTTAATTAGGTGCTAGACTTTGCTTATTCCCATAATTTATTATATTATAGTACATTGTGTGGGAGAAGAAAGGGCAGAGCCAGGGAGTAAGAGGGGAATCAGCCTTCAGTTGCTACACATGCACAAATGCCAGAGGTCCAACTCCTCATAAGGATAATTCGCTTTATCTTAGGAGTGCGGATGTTCAGAGGGCAGCTAGAGAAATTCATGTAACATCAATAAATTTGTTAGCTAGAACTACACTGACTAAGCCTGATCCTTCACAATTAGAGGAAGCAGCATACAAGATATATATGTATGAGAACTCTAACTTGTATTGGTGGACTTACAAATCAGAATAAGGAACAGCAGAAGACATTCCATTGACAAAAATGTGAAGATCCTGGTTTTTCTTTTAACTTTTTTCCCATTTGATTGTGTCGCTGTTACAAATAAAATAACTTGATACTTGAATTTCCTTTTTTGTTTTTTATTCCTTTTTTCTCTTTAATGTAATAAATTGGATACTCAGAAGCAGTGATAAACTTACTTTGACTACATTTTGTTTGTATTATAAGTAATTCAGTAATGAGTACTTGATTACCTATAGTGTTTAAATATGATTATTGATAGTTTGGGTACAATGCTAATTATAATTTGTGAAATATTCTCACCTTCTATTATATCGTATTATTTTTGTATAATTTCTATATTTTTATTGCTTATCTTTTTGTTTTATTCTCAATTTAGTTCCACCACTATTTAAGAAAAGTCTCATTTAACAACACTGTTGGGGAAAGGATTTTCTTTGATCAAAACCAGAACTTGGAAGCAGGATATGATATTGTCAACTGGGTCACATTCCCAAATCTAAGTCTACATCGAGTCAAAGTGGGAGAATTTGATCTCAGAGCTCCCAAAGGCAAAGTGTTCAGGGTTTATGTCAATGCCATTACGTGGCCAAAGAGATTTAGCCAGGTATTTTCTGTATGGAGTTGTCTGTTTAATGGTTTTCTTGCTAATCTCAACTCCCTTCCTTTTCCATTATCTTTTCAGATAATGAAAATAGTGCTATGACCACATTAAGGCAATTAGTTGAACTTATTTCCAAACTTCTTGCATTGAACCAGTTCTTTTCTGGCCACAGCAGGATGATTTAAGTATGATTTTGTTTTTTAAAAGATAAATACAGCAAGATTTTGAGGGGAAAATGTAACTGATTTAATATGGCAAAGTTTAGAAATTGGTACAATATAACACTACACAAAGTAGTGTATGCAAAGGCATTGCCCCAACCCTGTCAGAAGTGCAAATGCTTGAAGATATTTTATTTAGTTACTTGCAGAATTGCAATAATGGCCTTTTGTTGGAATGGAAAAAATAAATCTTTTGATTTAGAGGCACTTTCTCTGTGCACATCACTTTCTCAAACTACTATTTTATTCCAATTGTCTAATTAGAACCAATGTTATGTAGCTGTCCCAGTATTAAGCCAACATTTAAGGATTCTGTACTGTCTGCTTCTCTTTGCATCCAGGCACAGCCTCTGTCTTTGTGCAATGATCTCTGCCATAAAGGTCACAGCAAGACCAAGAAGGAAGGAAAACCATTTTGTTGTTATGATTGTCTTCCATGCCCAAGAGGAAAAGTTTCAAACCAGATGGGTAAGGATTTCATGGACTGAGTTTGAATTTGGAAGCAGATGGAGATGTCCATAAAGCATCACAAAAAATCAGGCTGAATAGAAATCAATCTATTGCTTTTTGTGGATGCCAGAGGCATCTCCAAGATTCAATGCGTGCATGTTGCCTACACCTTCTGAAGGAAAGGTGGATGTAGAATGAATTAATAATAAATTGGTGCCAAGTGCTGCATAATATCCCATGAAACCACAAAACCTTAAAAGTTATGTACTTGTTTTTAGGACTCACATTCTGAACCAAGCTTTTCTTTTCATTTTGATTCTATAAGCCAACTTCTACATAAAGAGACTTGTTTTTTTTCCTTTTCAGACATGGATTCTTGTTACCAGTGTCCAGAGGATCACTATCCCAGCAAAGCTCAGGATCAGTGTATTCCAAAAGATATCAACTTCCTCTCTTTTCAAGAACCTTTGGGGATCACTTTGGCTATTTTTGCTCTTTTATTTTCCTCCATCACAGCCCTAGTCCTCGCAGTCTTCATTCAGTACAAGGACACTCCCATAGTCAAAGCCAACAACCGGGGGCTCAGCTATGTCCTTCTGGTTTCCCTTCTGCTTTCCTTTCTCTGCTCTCTGCTTTTCATTGGTCATCCTCAGACGGCAACCTGTCTGCTTCGCCAAACTGCTTTTGGCATAATTTTCTCTGTGGCAATTTCTTGTGTGGTGGCCAAAGCCCTCACTGTAGTCCTAGCTTTCATGGCCACCAGGCCAGGTTCTCAGATGATGTTATGGATAGGGAAAAGGCTGTCCCTCTTTATGGTGTTTTCCTGCTCACTTGTTCAAACCACTCTTTGTGGTGTGTGGCTGATAAGCTCTGCTCCATTCCCAGATCTTGACATGCACACTCTGCCTACAGAAATAGTCCTGGAGTGTAACGAAGGCTCCCCTGTTATGTTCTATTGTACCATTGGTTTCATTGGCCTCTTGGCCATGTTCAGCTTCACAGTGGCTTTTCTCAGCAGGAACCTCCCAGACAGTTTCAACGAAGCCAAATTTATTACCATCAGCATGCTGCTTTTTTGCAGTGTTTGGATCTCATTTGTTCCAGCCTACCAAAGCACAAAAGGGAAATACACAGTGGCTGTGGAAATCTTCTCTATCTTAACCTCGGGTGCTGGGTTACTGCTCCTCATTTTCTCCCCCAAAATTTACATCATCTTGATAAGACCTGAGCTGAATAACAGGCAACAACTCATACGAAAAACTCTCATAAAATGAGTTTATAGGAATCAGCCTCGTACAAAATTAGATTAGATTAGTGATGGTTGCCAGCAATGACAAATGCCTGAAGCACTTTTGAAAACAGTATGGCTGGATACAAGGGTAGTAATAAACTTTCAGCACCTGCAGTTCCAAACATAAATGCACCCACTTTTTACCAAATTAGTGTATGAAGGAGAGAAGGATTGCAATCAAAACCTCATGCAGGAAAATTGAGGAAATGAATAAATTAGCATATGTTGGTATATGTTGGTAGGGGTTTACTAAGAGAGGAAAATAATGTGGCTGCAAAGAACCTGGTTTCCTAGCACTTATAAGAATCATAATGTGAGAAAGAAGGGAGAGCAAACCAGAATGATATAGTATTTAAGAAGCTGGATTAATTTATTGACTTCATTTTAGTATAGAAGCCAGCAGGATGACTCTAGGCCAATCCTTCTCTCTCAGACCTGCATTTGAAAATAAATCAAAGGAGACAGGGGCCAATCACTTGTTGCAATATTCCCAAGAAAATGGCATGGTTCATTTTGTTAAAGGAAAAGGGGAGAAAAGAAGCAGCTTAAGAAGACTTAAGGATTCAGAAACTTCCCTTCAGTATCTTGCTATATGCCTGTTGGCCAGTTTTTCTTTAATTTGAATTCAAAGAAATTGGATCAGGTAGTTCTTTGTACCCAAAAAGGAGATCCCCCAACTGGTAAAATATTGAAGCCAACAGAATAAGAAGATCTGTGTGTGTGTAGGCTGGGGGAAAAGACTGAAATGAGCCATGTCAACAGGAATAATAAAAAACAAAACTCTTGGGGCACTATGCCTGAGAGTTTCCTCTTTGGGATCTGTATGGAGTTCATATCCCACTGCTATGGCTGCCATATTGATATTCTGACCCAATCCCAGCTCTGTGTATAATAACTACTGATATATGTGGCTATTTGTGTGTGCATGTGTCTATATGTATGTACAGTATAGTTAAATTTATATACTGCCCTCAATCTAGAAAGGAGCACAACTGGTATATTTATTATTTTATTTATTTATGAAACGTATATGCTGCCCATCTCCATGATAAGGCAACTTATCAGTTAGCATCTATCCTAAGTAGAACAGCCCTAAAATACTTGTGGCCTCTTGATATCTTATTGAAGGAAAAAAAGGAAAAAATTATTGGAAATATGCAATCAAGATGTTTTCTTTTACAGTATTACAAAGAATCTGTAATTATGCAAAGGTGTTTATCTCCCTTGTATTTATCAACCTGATGATGATAACTTTCACTTCTCCTCCCAAAGGACAACCAATGTACCTTGGCAAAGAGAACCAAGGTCAAAGTATGCTACTAAAAGATATTTTGCCATTCAAGAAAGGGATTCAAAAGAGACTACTTAGAGAGCATCCCCTGAAAATTCCTTGGTCAGTAAGTGTAAGAGGGCATCAAAATCAGTCAGAACTCCTTAAGGACACTTAAGAAAGGAATGATGTACAGAAAAAGATGTTTCTACCTAATACCCTTTGTGTTTCTGATATTTCTGCTCTTGCCTCAAGCTGTATCCAGTGTCCCAGCTGCTACATGCAGTATCTGTTATCCTCTACCAGTAAGTCACCAATATTATCAGCCAGGAGACCTTGGCATTGGTGGCATTATTTCTCAAGTCTTCACATATTTCAATCCTGTGATCTTTAATCAGCATCCTTCTCATGACCTCCTGGATGAGATTGGGTAAGTCAACATGTGGTTTATCCTAATACTTTCCATAAGGGGTTTTCTTGCTGTAAATTGTATCCAAAGCAGATGGTCCTTCTGGGATAATTTTATTGATGAGGATGAATGGAATGAATCTCCTGCTTCTTTTGTCACAGGAGACAGTACTCTCTGGCCTCCTCTCTCCCTCTCTGTTCCCCTCCATCCCTCCCTCTTGGTCTTCAATAGGAGTGTCCTGGTTTCATTACAGATTTTTATTATTTGATGAAACCACTAAATGGAGATTCTCTGCTTTCTAATTGAGTGGACTATCATCATACCTAGTAGATCGCAATTTGGTTATTTTCATTGGTTGTATATTATGTCCCTCATTCATTCAATCCATAACCATGACACTAGTACTATAATTGCTATATAGAACTGCTACTGTAAATGGTGAACATCATTCAAGCATTTCACCTATGTCATACCTGTGAAATGAATGTCACTGCATTGCTTTGAATCCTTTAGGAAGAAGAACCTTGAATTCATCTTGTTTTGCTATTAAATATTTGGAATAACCATTATAGGTAACAGAGTAAAAGTTTGTCCACAAATTCTCATGAATGTCCTTTACTGTTCATGTAAATCTCTCAGTTGCATTTATATTAACCTACTATTGTTTACTGAGACTCTATTTAGCTTTCATATTAAAGCATTTTGGTATTTCCGATTCTGGGTTTATGTCTCATTTTCTCCTGCTGCCAGACATAAAGTTGCCAGATGGATTTATGATGCTTTCCCTAATAGCATAAATACTAGGAATATTTTACAGTGGTGGTATTATTAGTAGTAATGATACATTTGGCTGATATTTCATGAGTATGAAAGTCCCAGTTGGTGTATCCTCCTAACCACTCAACATAATAATTCACATATGAAGTGCAAGTATGTCCCACTTCAAATTATTTTATCCACTAGATTCAACACCTTACCGATCTGAAAGTTTTCTTCAAAGGAATCAGATAGATGGTACTCTTTATTTGTCCACCAGATATCAGTTGCATATATTTTCAGGACATCTACCATCAATGTTGGTCTACCTTCTTGTGAATATGAGCTAGTTTCCTCAACACCTCTAAAGATACATAGACAATTCAGTGACTTCCCATCTCTAGATAGCATGGGTGAATGAAAATAAAGAAAGCTGATCTTTGAATACTCCAGATGGGAATGAGTCTACTCATGGCTTCAAGATAAATATCACTATTACGGAGATACTTTCAGATATGTCTGACTGTATGGCCTAACATTTGTCTTGGAAGAAAATGTTCTTTAACAACTGCATTCATTCAGCATGTAAATCACATACTACAGGTTTGTGACTCAAATCTATCAACATACCCTGGCCCTTGCATTTGCCATAATGGAGATTAATAAAAATTCTCAGATATTGCCCAATATTTCCCTGGGTTTTCACATCTACAATCACCATTTTGCTGCCTCACTGAAGCTTGTCTCCACATGGAGCAATTTTATCCCAAACTACAAGTGTGATAGTAAAGATAATACTGTTGCAGTCATTGGGGGACCCAACTCAGTTGTGAGTTTCTATATGGCAATCATTCTGAGCATCTACAAGACACCACAGGTAAGTGATGTACATAGGGTTTAGGGCCTGGACAAACTAGCAATATGTCTTGGATATAGTTTGATATGTGTACTATAATTTTGATAAATATCCTACTTCAGTGGAAATTTGGAACAGAATGTGTAAAAATACAAAAGTGGTGTAATCTATTATTCATATCAGTAAAATGCCATAATTCTGAATGATTAATCATGGATTATGTAAAGTTTTCAAAAATTGAAAGCTTGACTGAATAAAATCTTCTGCAAAGCATTTGATTTCTAGTTCCTTGATAAGCAACTAGATCTCATTATTGATCTTCTCAGAAGCTATTATTTAAAATTCATTTAGAATGTGATATCCAGATTTGGACACACTGCTTGAAAAATATATAATAAGAATGATGTCAAACAATGTATTTCTTTTGATTTGAATATTATACTTCTTTTAATTCAAGTACATAATGAGAAGTAAGTCTTCCCTTTCTCCTTCTTTTATATCTTTTTGTTACAGTTCACTTATGGTTCTGCTCCTGTAATACATGACCAGACCCAACGTATTTTTCTCCAAAGTATGTTCCCTAGTGGGGAGCATCAATATTTGGGGATCCTACAATTGCTGCTGCTTTTCAAGTGGATGTGGATTGGAGTTATTTTTGTAAATGATGATATTGAATTGAAATTTGGACACATGGTGCTGCCTAAGTTTTCCAAGAGAGGCATCTGCTTTGATTTTATAGAAACTTTGCCTACACTGTATATTTCCTCTGATGTTGGTGAAATGGTGAATGGATGGATCAGAACATATAAGGTGATTAGTGATAGCACAGCAAACGTTGTGCTCTTACATGGAGAAATTCACACTATGATCTTTCTGAGAATGTTCCCTCGTGTTTCAGAATTTGAAAATATACCAATCAAGACCAAAAGTAAAGTCTGGATTATGACAGCCCAGATGGAATTCACATCCGTTCCCTTTCTCAAGTACTTTGAGGTCGATATTATCCACGGGGCTCTCTTGATCGCCCTTCAATCAAATGAAGTGATGGGATTTCAAACATTTCTTCAAAAAAGAAACCCGAATGTGGAAAATGGAGATGGGTTTATCAAGGACTTTTGGCAGCAGGCCTTTAACTGTCGCTTCCCTCCTCCAAGTGGGGAGGAGATCAATGAAAATGTCTGCACTGGGGAGGAGAAGGTGGAGACGCTACCTGGGTCAGTTTTTGAAACTACTACGACAAGTCATAGCTACAGCCTCTACAGTGCAGTTTATACCATGGCTCATGCTTTGCGATCCATGGATTTATCCCAGCTCAAGCCCAGAATTACAGTAGCGAGAAAGAGAAGGAATCTCATCATTAAACAGCCATGGCAGGTATTCTTCTGAACAGAGAAATTCAGAAGATCTGATCAAAACCTCCAAAGTACTTCAGGTGTTTCGAATCAATACAGAAAGTTGTCTCTGTGATAAATTTGGGGTGGAGTCTTTTCATTCTGAAGTGTAATTTGAAGGTGAAGAAGAGTGAGATTAAGTTCTTAAAAATGCAACTTATTATAAAAGAAATGAGGTTCAAACACATATGAAGTACTCAGTGCATTCATACTATAATAGTTTTTGTACCTTTCCCCTACATAAACTGATGCAAAGGACCAGAAAGCAGGAAGTTTATTCTGAGCTGAAGAACATGACATGAAACATTTAAGAAAAGCTCTTCCCAATGTGAGGAGGAGGCAACAAGCTTTTCTTGAGGAGCAAGTTGTCTGTATTTTCCATCTATCTTAATTTCTACCATTATCAGTTTACTGCTAGTGGGATTATGTGATGATAAAGGTGTGTGATGCATCATGAGTGAAAGATTCAATGAACTTCAAAAGAATGACACAGCAAATAGAAGGATAGGAGAGCAGGGACCACATCATTAGCCCTTACTGGACCACTAGCCATTTTGGGACATTTGTTCCATGACTGTCCTTTACAAGGAACCCATTCAGGTCAGAAAAACCAAGGAGCTGATCCCCATTCCTGAGGTCATCTGACAGTTCATCACTTGAATGAGTCAATGAATGATCTTGGGCCATTTTTACTATCTTGGCTCCGTCATTCAAGCCAGTCACTGTAATAAATAACTAGATTTAAAAAAAAACAAGGAAAAGAATAGAAATGATAGCACTATGTAAAGCTTGGTGTGCCACATTTCTGTACTTTTTCCTAGTTTCTTTCTTTTTTTCCCTTTTTTGGAATGATGAATCTACAGTCAGATTTAAATTTAAAAAAACTGTCTTTATGATTAAAGTCAAGAAATCAACCAAATCAGTAGCAATTATTTTAAGGAGCCATACTATAAATATAAAACAACCTTACAACTAGACATATAGAATTGATTCACCCTCCTTTCCTTTTTTTCCCTTCTTTTTCCTTTATCTCTGTTTCCTTCCATGTAGCTCCATCATTATTTGAGAAGCCTCTCCTTTAACAATAGTCTTGGGGAAAGTGTTTCTTTTGATGAAAACAGGGAACTGAAATCTGGGTTTGATATTATCAATTGGGTGACATTCCCAAATCAGACCTTTCTTCGGGTCAAGGTAGGAAATATTGACCCGCTTGCTTCAAAAGACAAGGCCTTGTCCATTTCTCCGGATGTGATTGTGTGGCCCAGGCCATATCATAAGGTACAGTGCATAAAGATGATATCCAATCTGTTTTTTCAAGAACCAGTTTAATATTTGCACATGAAAATAAGTTGATTGGCCTTTCAAGTCGTGTACATTTTCTACACAATCCATACACTTGCAGTTTATGTGACAAACATCCCAACCAAAAATGTTTCATGGGGTTTTTATCCTTGAGATAAAAACCATCTCCCCTTCATCCTGTCCTAATGCATCCTGGGTTGCACACAAGGTAATTTCTTAATCTTTTCCCTTCCTCTGGTGATTATTTCTGACACTTCTTTGGTGGAAATGAGTTGAGGGTAGGTGAATCTCAGCAAGGAGCTGCTAATAACTCATCACCTTCTTCCTCTTTCCTTCCTTCCCTTTCTTCTTATTAAAACAAACAAACAAAATACCCAGTCCTTTGGCATCATGAAGATTTAGTTTTCCATCGTAGTCTTCTTTTAAGCCCATAAAGGAAAGGATCACCTCCTGAATCCTTCAGTAATATGACTTCTTTGAAATTTAGATTACTTTTTTCTTCCTTTGGCTGATGATTCACACCTCTTATATTTACTATCAATATTAAAATATCTGCTTCCATTTGCACACAGGAACCTCCTTCTTCATTGTGTAATGATCTTTGTCATTTGGGTCACAGGCGGACGAAGAAGGAAGGAAAACCTTTTTGTTGCTATGATTGCCTTCCATGCCCAGCTGGGGAGATCTCAAGCCAGTTGGGTAAGAGACAGTATTTTTTAGGTTTATTGAATCACATTGCATTTCGGTTTAGATTTATTGCATGGAGATGTGAGGACAATCTGACTGCAAAATCTGTCAGTCCATTGATTGGCTGATCTAACTGCCAAAGTGGGTCTCACCTTCCTCCTTTACCAAGGTACGTGTGTGAGATAAGGGGTTCCCTGGAATACTGGTGATCTGCATGCCGTATATGAAAAACTTCTGTATAGAGTAATTGTGCTTCTCTTTTTCAGACATGGATTCCTGCACCCCATGTCCAGAAGATCATTATCCAAACAAAGAGCAAGATCATTGCATTCTGAAAGATGTCAGTTTTCTGAGCTACAGTGAAATTTTTGGGATCAGCCTGACCATTCTTGCTCTCTTCTTTTCTTGCACCACAGCTTTAGTGCTTTGGATCTTCCTTAAGTACAAGGAAACTCCCATCATCAAGGCCAACAATCGGAACCTCACCTACATCTTGATCATTTCCCTCCTGCTCTCCTTCCTTTGCCCTTTGCTCTTCATTGGTCAGCCTGAGAAAGTGAGGTGTCTCCTTCGCCAAACTGCTTTTGGTATTATTTTCTCAGTGGCAGTTTCTTCCATTTTGGCCAAGACTGTCACTGTACTTCTGGCCTTCATGGCCACCAAACCAGGCTCCAGGATCAGGAGATGGGTAGGAAAACCACTGGCCAGGTCCATCGTTCTCTTCTGTTCCCTTACTCAAGTTGCTATCTGTACAGTATGGCTGGCAACCTTTCCTCCTTTCCCTGATGTTGACATGCACTCTCTGGCTGAAGAAATTGTCCTGGAATGCAATGAGGGATCAGTTATCATGTTCTACTGCATGCTGGGTTTTCTGGGCTTCCTGGCCATGACCAGCTTCACTGTGGCGTTCCTTGGAAGGAGGTTACCGGACAATTTCAATGAAGCTAAGTTCATCAGCTTCAGCATGATGATCTTTTGCAGCGTCTGGCTCTCCTTTGTTCCAACCTACCTCAGCACCAAGGGCAAATATGTGGTAGCTGTGGAGGTGTTCTCCATCTTGGCTTCTAGTGCTGGGTTACTAGGCTGCATTTTCCCTCCCAAATGCTATATCATTTTGATCCGGCCTGAGCTGAATGACAGGCAGCAACTCTTGAGAAGAAGGACTCGATGACCTGTAATCTGTACAGTCTCAACAATGTTAAACTAATTGTATGTTTAGCGATTATTCCTATTGTATTGTTTCAAGTCATCACAAGCCCACTGTTATTGTGTGATTATGCAAGTCTGTACCTTTTTTTCTAGTTAATTTAGTTTCCACATATGATGAATGACTGTTAAGGTATAGAATGACACACATTATTATTTATTTTTATCTATTTATATATCATATTTTGAAACTACCTATCCTCCATAGAGCAACTCTGGATGATATACAAATAGATATAAAAACATAAAAGTTACATATAAATATTACAATTAAATAATTAAAAACAAGAATAAAATAATTAAGAATTTTAAAAGGCAGAGATGGGGCTTCAGGCTGCTAAACCAGCCCATGGCTGCATGCTCCTCTGTGGAACCCAAGTGAGTTAACAGAACATTTTAGGAAGGCCAGGAGAGTAGGGGCCCACTCTCTATTATTGTGCCTCTGAAATTGGTCTATCCTCTTACATCCCCCATTTAATCAACTTTAGTCATGAAACTGTTCAAAGAAGAGCAAGGATTGTTTAATACTTGAGCAGGAGACCTTCACAAAAGAATCTGTGTTATAGTCTAGACTGGGAGGTAAAATTGACAAGATGGGTCAATACCACTATAAACTAGGTATCACCTGGAAATTGGTCACAAGTTTTCAGTGATATTTCTCAGTGCAGTGCAAATCCAGTCTGCTGCAACTTCCTGACCCCAAATAATGCCCACACTTTCCTGGAGACAAACTCCTATGTACTTTTATTTGTTTATTATTTAAATGCTAAACATCTCATCACCAAAGTGACTCTGGATAGCTAATTCATATTTTTCCCCTTCAAGACGGATTTTTCCCTTTCAGCTATTTAAGGCATTGTTTTTGCAAGGAAATTGTCTATTCAAATCCAAAAGGGCATTTATGATTATATGATCCAATTTTTGATAGGTAACTTGAATTCCATTCTAAAAGCTGCAAATATCTTTCCAAATTTCTTTATATGTTTTAGCTGTTTCTTTAACTAAAGGAAAATTCTCAATCAGTGGGACATGTCCAATCTGTCCTATTCAAGAGAATTGAAAATACAGACACCTATTTGATACTGATATGGAGGAGAAGAGATGGCAGAGCCCATGGGAGGGGTGAAATGAGTGATTAGTCTAAAGTCACTACATATTTATGAACATACTAAATCCAACCCCGCCCCCAATGCCACTGAACCTTAACTGTCACCAACAAGATGCTGTTATTTGAGAAGATTCTCCAATATAGGCTTTAGCCAGAAATCGTTTAGTTGGACCAGGTCTTTCATGCCTGACATAATTATCATAATGGATTGGATCTGACTCTTCTGCTTTAATATTTACCCAGTTTTCAGGGGCCAATTTGTGATAATTGTAGGTATGTTCCTCAAACTAAACAAAAGCAACTTAAAATTGTTGTATATATTTTTAGACACTGTATATATTATTAGTGTTAATACTTTAATCAGAGATTGTGAAGATTCAAAGAAATACAGTTCATTAATCAATAAATGAGTCAAATGTTTGTTTATTTATATGTATTTTACGGTATATTTCCACTGACCCAATCATAACAATCTAGGAAAATTTGTATTTGTTTATATCATATACATTTTTATTTAATAACCAGAAATGTTTCTATAATATGTACCTGGAGTGAATCATTATAATGCATATATGCATATAATAATTATTATTAGTGAAGTATAGTCCCATAAATGTTGGTTTCCAAATTTTATTTATTTATTTATCTATTATATTTATATGCCACCAATCTTGTAACAGACTTTTGGCATCTCACAATCAACATTTTAACATTTAAAATTAGACTTCAGATTAGAAATCTAGCTCACATAGAATAGCATAAGCACACATGGAATAAAAAAAATTTTTTGTTTTAATTTAGAAAACATATATGGCTACCCATTTTATAAAACACAGCTCTGGCTGTCTCACAATAATGATTAAACCAGAGACAAGGAAAGCAAGAAAACCGGGCCCCTATGTGGCTGGGGAGTTCCCTTCCCAAATATTTGATATGTACTCTGTGTCTACAGAAATGGTCCTAGGATAAAAAAAAGACTCACATATGTTTTATTGTATACTGGGTTTAATTAGCTTCTTGGCCATGATCAGCTTTACAGTGGCTTTTCTTGGCAGAAACCTCCCAGACAGTTTCAATGAAACCAAATTTATCACTCTCAGCATGCTGCTCTTTTACAATATTTGGGTCTCTTTTGTTCCAGCCTATCAAAGGGAAATACATAGCAGCTGTGGAGATCTTCTCTATTTTAGCCTTAGGTGTTGGATTATTGGTCCTCATTTTCTCCCCCAAATTTTACACCATCTTGATAAAATCTGAGTGAATAACTATTATAAAGTGAGTTATAGGAATCAGTCATGTAACAGTCTACACCACAGGATTTATATTAGTGAAGAAACCAAAGAATAACAAATGTCTTAAACTTTTAGTAATACAGAATGTTTGAGTATAAATGTGATAATAAAATAAAATGGATATTTCTCTATCTTCAATATGTCCTTAACCAGTATTAATTCTACAGATGCCCAGGTAGTCCTTCATGTGTAGTTAATATATTTTCAGGTCAGTCTCTTTCTTTTTTAAAGTTCAGTCCTTTACAAAGTGAAGCCGTAAACAAGAGCAAGAAATGGCAACTTTCTTAAATAACTTCTCCCTAACATCACCACCCAAAAGAAGCATAACCCTGCTTAGCTTTTTGAGATAGCCAAGGTCAGTAAATTTTGACAGCTGAGATATTCTGACATGTTCATACAGTTGTGACTGGGTAATGGATAGCTCAGCTCCTTCTCAGCCCCATTGCTCTGGAGACCTGGAAATATTTTCACGAATTAATTTGAATTAATTTCATTAAATAATTTGAATATTGTCTTTCCCACTGTCTGAGTGTCTGAGTTTATAAGGCTATAAAAACATAGTTTTTACTAAATTAACATTTAAAGAAGAGAAGGAACCTGTAAAGAAGACTGATTTTTGATATTTCAGAGGGAGAGAAGAGAGGGAACAGTTTAGAGGAAGGAAGAAATTTAAGAAGTAGGAAAAATATAAAAAGTATAGTATTGAGGACTATCGGGACGAAACCTAGAAGGAAGAAATAAACTTAGACAGGTGCATTATACAAACATCATTTCTAAGAGAAAAACAAAGTGATTAGCTTAGGGGTACAGCTGGAGGAGATAGAAATAATCCAGTTATTAAAAGGGAGGCTGAAATTTTGTGGAGAAAAGAGGGAAAAAAGAAGCAACTTCAGAAGTCCAGAGAAAGAATTCATAAGATTTTCCTCAATATTTTATTTATTTAACAATTTATATACTGCCAATCTTGTAAAGTGACTCTAGGCAGCTCACAAATAACAAAATTAAAAATTAAAACAAATAATAACATTAAAATAGAATTTAAAAAATAAGATGAAAAATACAAATGAGAAAGATGGGAGCAAGGTGAGTATAAGGGAGGAGGTTCAATCAACTACTCTAATAACTACCTCCAGGATGAAATACCCCCATGGGAGCCCCAGGCTAGCTTCATGTCCCTCAGAAGGCCAAAAAGGAGGTCAAGGATCTCATCTCAGGAGGCATTGTGCTCCACAGAACAGGGGCCATGGCAGAAAAGGATCTTCTCCTGGCCCCATCAGCTGAAATTCCCTAACTGATGGAGTCAGCAGCACTCCTCCTCTGCTGACCTGCTAGGGTGGTCCAAAACCATCAGGGTGTGATGGTTCACAATATCCTGTTATATGTCCTGCTGGATGGCATGTCTTCAATTTGGGTTCAAGGAAGGTAGATAAGATATATCTTTGTATCCAAGGAAATCAAGGACAATGATTTAAACTTACAGTAGATCTAGCTATTATATTAAAAAAACAGGGGTATCCAAAGAGCTACATTCATATTTGGGTGAAGTCCAAAGTTCATAAGGCACATGGTGGCATGAGCAATTAAGACAGTGGGTTTTTTGTCTGGAAGATTGGCAGTTTGAATTTGAGACCCAACAGCAGCTGGATAATGGGGTAAGCTCCTGTTGTCTGCCTAGCTCCTGACAATCTTACAGTTCAAAAGCATGTAAAAATGCAAGAAGATAAATAGGTACCACCTTCAGTGGGAAGGTAACAACATCCATGCATCTCGGCATATAATCATGCCAGCCACATGACCATGGAAGCATCTTTGGACAACACTGCCTCCCTGGCTAGGAAATGGAGATGAGCACGGCCCTGTAGAGTCAGATACGAATGATGGGAAAACCTTTGCTTTTACCTTTTACCAAGTTCTTGCACAGAGTATAGTTTTAGAAAATGGACACTTCAGTAACATCTGCTTCTGAAGAAGAAAGATTATAATTGATTTTCAGATCAATACATGTTAGGCCCTTAGCTTAGCCCATTTTGCTGGGTCCTCATACTCAATCTGCTCTGGAAGAATGGAAAAAACCTCAAAAAATGAAATCCAGCTGGGGGAAGGACAAAAACTTGAGATGGTGTCACTTGAAGGCCTATGCCTTCTTTTCGGTGTGTTATGTACATGGCAAGTATGAAAATGGTTCAGGCGCCACTTTGACTTTTTTGATCCCTATGAACATTGGAGAGAGGGAGGGAGGGGGAATGAAAGGGAAGTGGGGAGAGAGGGAAAGCATTAAATAATTCCTAATTCAAACAACTCTAATTTGTGATAACTTATTAAAGAGGAAAGAGAAAAAAAACTTGTTGAAATATGCAATCAAGATGTTTACTTCTACAAAAGTGTGAAGAACCCATAATTCTGCAATGATAATTATCACCCATGTAATTAATCAGCCTGATAATGGTAGCCTTCACTTCGTTCTCAAAGAACAACCAATACACTTTGGTAGAAAAGAATCAAGATCTAAGTACTGTATGCTACTAAAAGATGTTTTGCCATTCAAGAAAGGGATCCAACACAGATTACTTGGAGACTTTCCCCTGATGATTCCTAGTGCAAAAAAGTGTGAGAGGGAACTACAATCAGCCAGAAAACTTTGAAGATCCTTAAGACAGAAATTGATGTCCAGAAGTAGATGTTTCTACCTAATGCCACCCTTTGTGTTTCTTATATTTCTGCTACTGCCTCAGATTGTGTCCAGTGTCCCAGTTGGTGCATGCAGTATCAGTTACCCTCTGTCAATAAGTCACCAGTATTATCAGCCAGGGTACCTCAGCATTGCTGGCATTATTTCTCAAGTCTATAAATTTTCTGACCCTGTGACTTTCAGGCAGCATCCATCTCATGACCTTCTGGATGAAATTGGGTAAGCTAAGATTTTGGTTAATCATAGCATTTTTCATAAGGGGTTTTCTTGCAGCAAATTGTATTGTTAGCTCAAGAGTCAATTCTACCAAGAGAGGATGATTGGGAAATAATTTCTCGTTAGCCTAAATGCTATGGACTATTTTACACTGGTATTACTAGTAGTCCATTTAGCTGCTATACCATAAGTATAGATGAACATTCCTGTTGGGGTATTCAGCCCCCGATTCAACCCACATAATATTTCACAGTATGAAGTGCCAGATATGTCCCACATCAAAAGATTCTGTCTATTAGATTCAACACCTTGCCTACCTGAAAACTTTCTTAAAAGAAAACAGATGGTACTGATTATTAAACCAAATATTAGCTGCATATATCTTGTGGAAGTCTACCATCAATTTTGTTAATGGTTTCTATGAATATGAGCTACTGGGAAGATACATAGACACTTAAGTGGCTTTTCCCTCCCCTCCCAAAGTTGCATGAGTAAATACAAATAAAGCATAAACAAAAGAAAGCTGATCTTTGAATATTCTAGATGGGAATGAATCCAAGCATGGCTTCCAAATAAATAGTACTGTTAAAAAGATATTTTAAGACATCTCCGATGATATGGACCAAATATTTGTTTTTGAAGAAAAATTAGAAAGACTCATATTTGTCAATTGCACTTATTTAGCATGTAAATCACAATGCAGATTTGTGACTCAGATCTATCAACATACCCTTGCTTTCGTGTTTGCTGTCACGGAGATTAATGGAAATCCTCAGATTTTACCCAATATCTCCCTGGGCTTCCACATCTATAATAGTAATTTTGTTGCAAGTTGGACTTATCTGGCATCATTGGAACTTCTCTCCACATGGAACAACTTCTTCCCTAACTACAAGTGTGATAGTCAAGATAATACTGTCGCAGTCATTGGGGGACCTGATTCAGATGTGAGTTTCTTTATGGCAACCATTCTGAGCATTTACAAAGTACCACAGGTAAGATGTGCACACAGGGTTTAGGGTCTGAACAATCTAGCAGTATGTCTCTTCAATCTTGATTTAGTTTGTATATACAATACAACATAGACAAACATATAGATCAGTAGATAATTAGAAATAGAAAGTATAAAAAAATACTAGAACAGAACTTTAAAAGTTATACCCTATGAATCACATCAGTACACTTCCTTAAGTTTGAAAGATGAGTTAAGTATTAATCAGAACTTTAAGAATTAGAATCTGCAGTGGATCTCCATGTCCTCTATTGGTAAAAAAATGAATCTAATGCCAGCTACCACCTACTGCCTTGTGAAATCAAGGATAGTAGTTTTTTTTTATATTTCTACACAATGCAGAAGATCTTAAAGTTCATTTGGGTATGTGTTGGGCAGATACATTATCTCAATAGAAGAGAATATTTGTGTTGAATTGTGGAGTCCTAAGTGCTCTCTGAGCTTGACTGTTTTTCTGCAGATGCTTCATTACCAATCATCCTGGATCAAACTATAACATTACAATAATATTTTTTTCTGATGTAAAAGTGATCAATAACATCCTATCCAAACACAGAGTCTCCTTATAGAATGAACCTTTGAAACTTCCTTGGAAATTTCACTGGAATTTTCCACCAACAAAGACTCCATTTTACAATTTAGTAGCATTTGCAAAGTGCTACTAAAAGACACACACAACTTCCAAATTAAATAAATTATTGGTGGAATAATTTATTTAGTTCTATAAGGAAAGATCTAATTTAACTCCCCAGAGGAACATATTTCACACACTTTCTTATGGAATTCACAAACTGCCTTGTGGTTCCAGAAAAGATTCTCCAAATCTTGTTAATTCATATGGTCTATATATTTTACAATGTAAGAATTAAACATGATTTATTTAAAAAGAGAATAGTCCTTGTGTTTGTTTCTTTCCCAGAATATTTACAGTAGTCACAAAATTTCCAGTTATTATTACATTCTTTCTTTAGTAAAATCACATTTCTTTTCATTCCTTGGGAAATTGTCTTGGAAAAAAATTAACTTCATGGTAAAAGATGTATAGGTTTTACCATGATTCAGAGAGGTGTCATGATTTCCCACAGTTATGAACTGGGAAACATGAAAAATATAATTTTTTTTCATTAACTGTTAAAAACGCCCAGATACTTTCCAACTCCCTCCCACTTTCAAATCTTCAAAAATAAAGAAAAGTCAAGCTCCACCCTAATAGGATTTGGTTTACCCACATTTCCTCTTCTATTCTTTCCCAAAATAATGAGATGGCTACCCACTCTTCAGTCAAAAAAATTTACTTGCACTCATCTTACCTACTTAGTCATTCATGTGCCTATTCCTTGTACAGAATATTGTTAGGATTTAATTGCTATCTACAGTTATATTTCTAATTTGGTAACATCCTCTGTTTTTCCATTCCTTGATGGAAATTTATCTTCACGGTAGAATATGAATGGTTATCGCAATAAGAAGTAGGAAACAAAAATGCTTCCCAAACCTCAAATAAATTTAGGAAAATGGAGAGAAGTCAAAAGTTGTTCCCACCACTTTTCATCTTTTTCTCTCCAGTCCTTAAACATGAGATGAATACTGCCATTCAGATAATAAAATTATAACTGCACTCATCCTACCAAGTCTTTATTTTCTTTATAGCTTGGATATGGTTCTTCTCCTGTGATTAATGACAAATCTCAACAAGTCTTCTTCCAATGGATGTTCCCTAATAGAAATCAACAGTATGAGGGGATGCTCCAGCTGCTTTTGCTTTTCAAATGGACTTGGATTGGTGTCATTTTTATAGAAGATGACAATGGCCTCAGGTTTGTACAGAATGAACTTCCCAAGTTTTCCCACAGAGGTATCTGCTTTGACTTTATAGAACCATTGCCACCACTGTATTTTAAAACTGGCATTCATGAAATGATAGAGTCATGGGTCAAACTATACCTCTTGATAAATGATAGCACTGCCAGTGTTGTGATCTTACATGGGGAAATTCACACTATGATAGTTTTGAGAATGTTTCCCAGAATTCCAGAACTTGAAGACATTCCTAGGAAGACAAATGGAAAACTCTGGATGATGACAGCACAAATGCAGTTCACTTCTGTACCTTTTCAACGATCTTGGGATATAGATATCCTTCATGGTTCCTTAGCCTTTGCAACTCAGTCAAAAGAAGTGGTAGGCTTCCATCATTTTCTTCAAATGAGAAACCCTAATTTGGAAACCAGAGATGGTTTCATTAAGGACTTTTGGAAACAGGCATTTGATTGTTCCTTTCCAACATCCTTGAAAGAGGACAATGTTTGGAATCACTGCACTGGGAAGGAGAAACTAGAGGCTCTTCCTAGGTCTGTTTTTGAGATGAGCATATCTCCTCATAGCTATAGTGTCTACAATGCAGTTTATGCTGTGGCCCACACATTGCAATCCATAAGCCTGTCAATATTCAAACACAGAATTATTTCAGAAGAAGGACAAAAGGACATTTTGAATCTAATGCTGTGGCAGGTAATATTCTGAATACATAAACACAATATTATATTCTTTACCCTCCAACGTATGGGTAGGCATTAAATTTATTATTTATCTATGTAAAATAGTCCAAAGACGGAGCTTATTCCCTTTAAAATAAAATTATAGGAAATACCATAGGAAATAAACATATTTTAATGGCAGCATAATTGTATGATTATGGTCAACTCTTAATTAAGATATAGAAAAGTAGGGGCTTCCTGTCATCTGAAAACTCCAGTACCGACATCTTAGTTTCTTCCTGCTTTTTCAATTTTTTTATTCAAGCTGGTCACAATGACAGATAATTATCTTAGTGCCTGATTGCTACCTTATTGCTTCATTTCTTTTTCCATTTCTTTTTCTGTTTTGTGTTTATTGGTGTAGTCTACATAGTTATAATTAATTATGTTCTTGGTTTTATATTGTGCTCATATTTTTCATCATATCATAGATAAATCATTCATGACACTCAGGTCAATTATGATATTGAATTGCAGTTATTGATAGTTCTCATAGACATTGCTAATTCTGGCTTCTCAAATATCCAAATATCATTGTAATATATTATAGTATTTATATAGTTTTTGTATAGCTTGATCATTCATCTCTTTTATCTTTTGTTCCACTGTCAATTTAGTTTCACCACTATCTACGAAAAGTTTCATTTAACAACAGTGTTGGGGAAATGATTTCCTTTGATCAAAATGGGAACCTGGAAGCAGGATTTGATATTATCAACTGGATCACATTCCCAAATCTAAGTCTACATCAAGTCAAAGTGGGACAGTTTGATCTCAGAGCTCCCAAAGACCAAGCATTCAGGGTTTATATTAATGCCATTAGGTGGCCAAATATATTTAACCAAGTATTTTCCTTTTTTATCTGATTATTATCCTGTCTTTATTATTTTTATAAAGAACTTGAGTTGGTGAACATAACAAATACTCCCTCCTCCTATTTTCACCATAACAACACTTTGAAGTAAGTGGGGTGAGAGACATTGATTTAGTCAGCTTTCATGCCTAAGGCAGAACTGAAACTCACAGTCTTTCTAGGCCAGCATCTTAACCATTACATCAAACTGGCTATCATACATTGTACATTGGAGTCCATTTTATTAGTTCAGGATGCAGAAAATGAAAACAGCTGTATGGCCACATTAAGGCAATCAGTTAATTCCAAATGTTTTTCAGTGGCCCAGATCTTATCTGGCCACAGCTGGGTGATTTAAGTATCTACCAACTTGGTAATTCTTTGTGCAATTATGTAGAAGAGATTTTTTTAAGAGATTTCTTAAGGTAAATATCATAAGATTTTGAGGGGGAAATTAATCAATTTTATACTGCAAATGTAGAAGTTTGTGGGATATAACACTACACAATTCCACTGCAAAGCCACTGTCCCAAACCTGGTATAGATGTATTTGGGTGAATCCAAAACTGTTTCATTCCTGTGGTTGCCTTTTAGGACAGGGTCTTGATCTAGCTGCTTATCTGGATCTGAAAGAGAGAGTTGAAAACAGGGATCCATATTTCCAATATTATTGGAAATAGCTTGACTTTTATTTTTGTAGAATGGCACAAAATAAACATGTAAGTATCAGTACCCATATTACCGTGAATGCAAAGCAAGGATATTCTAGCCATCAAAGTTTGATTTCATATTTAATATGAAATTATTTATTTGATTTTTATCTACTCATGCTACTTTTTCTACATGGAGAATTGGATTTTCTCTAGATCAACAAAGGAAGGAGATTATTTGAAGCAAAACATAAATCAAGTTTATTTATAAGTTTGGAGAAAATAAATAGAATTATGTTAAGAAACCTCAACTTCCAGACAGTTGTTGTAAAGCTCGAAGGACGAGGCTTAGTTGGTGCAGTTCCAGTCAACAGGTTTATTGAAGCTGTAAGATCACAAGAAGCTACAAGATCTCCAACTGCCTGCCAAGCACTTGCACTCCTCAGATGAGGCTAATGGTGTTCACAAGGATTTGGATCTTTGATGTTCATTTGTGTGTAGTAATTCCAAACTGATCCTTCTCTTAACTTCTGGCTGTGCCCTTTCTTCTCCCACAGTTGCTGTTCTCTGATGGTGTTAAATGTATCGTTGCAGGATGTAAGCTGTTCCAAGTAAAGTTGACTTTTCCAATTGACTGATGGTGATTTTGTCATTATTATTATTAGTGGTAGTAGCAGCACAATCAACCAGATGTTTAGACTGGATGTGACATTTCATCCACCTACTTAGTCTTTCCCAAGGATCTTTTAGCTGCCAGTCTTGATCCTTGGAAAGGACTCAACAGATTGACAAAATTGCCAAACCCACTCTAAACAACTGGCTTACTAATATACTTCTACAATTATTATAACTGATAAAATATTTTCTAGTCTCTTCATCCGTTTCTTATTAAACTTGCTTTCCAAATATTTCCTTGTTCTAGTTGGTCATATCAACGTCTTTTTTAAAATATGGCATCCAGAACTTTTTGCATGAGCTGTTCTCTTTCTTCTCCCTTATCCTTAACTTTTCAAAATTCCCATAGGTGAATGGGATACAATCATACAAACAATAAATTGTATTTACTTATTACTTATTGGTTTTCTACTTTGATGACTTTCATATTTCTGTTCTCAGTAAAATAGCCCACCATTTATACATTATTCTCATCCTTAATTCTAACTTTTGTGTTATTGTCTATCACTATCAAATGTCAAATCAACATTTGAAAGGCATCCTCTATTTACCCTCACTCAAAACTATTCATAAACTTTAACCTGTGGAAGTAACTCTGGAATTCTTCTTTCAGAACACATCAATCAATTATCTTGGGAACTGTCATTTGGTTCAGAAGAACAAATCTAAAATAATGAAAAACAATCTGTTAATCTGTTCCTCAGAGGATTTGGCCAAACAAATATCTTATCTACTTGACTTTTTTTATTTTTTACATGGAAACAGTTTACAAGTTTTTTTTTCTTTTCCTCTAATCCTGCCATCATTTCTTCATATCTTTTGTTGGATATGAATTGAAAACAAAGAAGCAAATAAAAAGTATTTCTTAATTTTTTTGTTGGTTAGTTTTATTAATTGGTCTTAGCAAAGTACTCTAGCTTCTCTAACTTGGTTAGTTTTATTAATTGGTCTTAGCAAAGTATTCTAGCTTCTCTAACTCAGGCTTTTGAGTTAGACTCTGATCATGCTCTGCCTAATCATCTGATGAAGATCCAATAGTCTACTTATCTATTTCAATTAATGTATGGGTCCTTCTCAAATCCATCTGAAATTCCTATGCATGGGTGTAAATAGCGCTGCACAAATCCCAGTTCAGCATTCTGTGCTCACAACAGAAAATATTTTTTCAGACCATGCTACATAATTCTTCCAGGTACTACTAGACAAGCAGCTAGCAAAATAGATTACTCCCTGCCATCAGGATTCTCTAGTGCAAACTCACATGAGGAAAACCAAGGAGAAAAGAGATTTGCTAAACCTTCGGATTTAGGTAAACCCAAATATCCATGGAGGAGGAAAATATTTTGCCAAGAAGGTACATCTGGACAATTGTGAATGCAATCTGACTTGCTCTTTTTTCCAGAATACCAAGAGAAGAAATTGAGTTTGAGTTGGAGAGAACTGTGGAGATTCTGACTGTCTGTACTTTATTTAGCATTTCAGAACTATTTGAGGTATTGTTATAATTCACACATAATGATAGGGTTGATCAAATAGCACAATCTTCTAAACATCTATTTGTTAGGTAGGATTGATGTCCAGATTTTGACAGATATTTTGTGGTATGTAGTGGATTAACTGGAACAACACATGGATTAAAAAAATGCTTTTCAGTCATTCTGTCTCACTTCAAATATGGCAGATCTGTTTTTATAAATATCTAGGCCCCATTCATCTAAGTAGTCACAAAACCCATTGCTAAAAACCAGGAGGTAAAGAAATGCATAGAGTGGAAATAACTGGAAATGCTTGGATATACTCTAGGATGTTCTACATTCTTCTGTTCTGGAACTATCAGATTGCTGAGCTAGATTTCTGCAATGCTTCCTGAGAAATCCTACAGACCTAGAACAGCTAGAGGGCAACAGGTTGGAGAACTGTGCTCTAAAAAACGGTTTTGCCTCTTTCTTGAGACTAAAGAAGACTCAGATGCACTTCCTTAGCAACAGGGGGATCTTAGCTGCTAATTTAGTGTCTTGGCCCACTTATTCAGAACTGCGTTCTTCAACTTCTCTTTAAGTTTCAGGACTATCAAAATGACAGCTACCCACCACTCCCAATTCCCGTAAAAATATTATGTGGGAACTATTTTCCAATTCCAAAAAGAGCAGAGATGGAAAAGGTCATCACTGTGTGTCCTCCATGAAGTTTTCTTGGAGCTAATGTTTGGAAACAAGTTCTCAGATTCTGGGAAAATATAGTGGCTAAAGGTTTCTGCTGCCGAAATCATTTTGTCTGTGAACTAAAATTTGTGCTAGAACATAAATCTGCGCCAAGGTCTACAAAGCTGTTCTTTGTCTCTGTGGTTTTCTCGGAGAAAGTTGCCCAGGGCAATGTTCTCACTGGAGAAACAGTTCGACTCTTGAGATAGATCACATCTTTCCTTCTTGTCTGTAGAAGTAAACATTTGGAGCTTTTTAAAGATACATTTATTTCCTCCGTCTGTTACCCTAAAGTAATACCCTTTCAGGTCAGAGAAGATAGAAAAGTCCATATAATAAATGCACTTGTCATCAGGAACTACTGAAACAATGTCCCACAGACTTCTCTATTGTCTGTCTTACCTCAACTGTGATGCATCTTAATTTACCTTGGCTGCCTCAAGTTTGAAACTGCGCTTATTCTTTTTATTTTACTTAACAAGTGGCAGGATACATCAGGACCTTGTCAAGAACAGTTGCATTTGATTATTTCTATATCATATAAATATATTTATATTATATACAGATTTAATATATCTTAATTTATATGAATATATACATGCTTTAATTTTAAACTTATTTTATTTAATTAATGTAATTTAAAGGCTTTATTCTACTATGTTCCTTCAGTCTAAAGGATAAGTGAAATAAAGTACTTTGATTATGAATATAAATTGTCAAATTACTTGTCAAATTACTTGTGTGTCTAATTACACTTGGCCAATAAAGTATCTGTAATCTGTAAATTGTTCCTCTAGGTTGATGATATGGTCATTTTGGATAAATATATAGTGCCGTTACCAAAGTTTGTTAAAGTTATATAGTAATATGATTTATACTCTGGTTACTCTACGAACTAGAAAAAGCGTCCTTTGATATTTAACATATTCATAGACAACTATGAATATAATATGTATAGACCACTAGAAGAAATGAGGATATATAATTTGTTTTACATGTTTCTCAAAATATATCACATTTATTAAAATAAACATGCCTAAAGATGTAGTACAATTTCAGCAATTATAATTCAATTGTAAAACTTCCATTAAGCCTCTGAGTTTTGATTAATGCACAAAGTGACCCAGATGCTTTTTCAGGCTCAGAAGTATTTGTAATGTTAGGATTAGTAAGAGAGGGAGCCCTTGAAGTAAAATCAACAGTTCAATTTTATAAGGAGGTTAAAAAAATAATTAAAGTTAATTTTAGTTACATATGTAAACTGCGGAACAAAGAATTTGTCTTCCCAATCTTTGAAACTCAATAGATCCAAGTTTAAGAAATATAAAATGTATTGCATATATCTTAAGAAGGAAATTAATTGTGTGTAGGGGGGAATATTTTATGCCTATCAAACCTCTTAAAAGATGATTTAACAGGGCTGGACAGCATTTGTGTGTGTGTGTGTGTATGGCATTGGATTCAATTTGATGTTTCCTTAACTCATATGATTTAGTGGTGTCCAGCCAAAGCTTTGCTTTGGTTTCATGTCACAGCATAAGTTAATACAACTTTGAAAAGAAATACAATAGTTAAAGATTGAAATGTGATTTTTAAAGAGTATTCCTAAAATAAAAAAATTGTCATTTTCTGAAGAATTTTGGCTGTTTAACAAGCCTAGGATTCATCACAGAGGTTAATCTTATGTAAATAGAAATGACATTATTCTCTTGAGACCAGTGCAGGATATGGGTCTATTGTGTATTTTTAAATATACTTAATCGTCTGAAAGATGAGGCAAAATGTTTCCATATGATCTAGATTAAATGATCAACTTAGGGACTGAAATCATTCAAAACTAATATTATATGGACATCTCATGAGACTTTTCTTCTTTTTATTTTAACAAGTTTTTCTTCCTTATTATATTTATTTATATATTTTAATCACCAACAATGTCTGTAGATTATTTTCTCGCTTTTTGATAATTAAAAGAAACTAAATACAGAAGGGAAAAAGGACTTTCTGCTCAGCCTTTCTTTTGTCAACATATATGAAGTGTTTTCTTTGGATCATGTAATAGGTATGTGCTGTTGTCACATATGTTGTCCATCACATTTTCCCAGTCAAACAATATCAGAAGATCACGGGATTTTCTTCAGTAAGAAAAAAACTTTTATTT
>JANHZU010006425.1:0-17528 GCA_032468055.1 Acrochordus granulatus | reverse complement strand
GCAGTAAACATGGAAGGCAACTAATTACTCATGTATAAATGGAATACAGTCCTTCTCCTAAGATCTTGTCTTGTCTAGAAGCCTTTACTGGTAGAATTTCTTGCTTCTATAAATCAGCTACCTATGTCAAAGGTCAACATAGCCTGTAATGTATAAAATATTTTGCCACAAATATAAAAGAGAAGTATCTTATATAGGACAACTGTGGTTTTCTGTATTGATAGTGCTTGCTCTGCATTTCACACAAAATTGAAAGGACACATACAATATTCTCTATTCCATGTTCAATTGATTTTAAGTTTCATTTCTGTTAACAGTCAACAGAAATAAGATGAAGTTCATTGTTTGGTCGTTGAAAATAGCTCTTGACTATTTAATTAAATGACAGGGTTTGTTATGCCTTACTATATCATGCTTTTAATATCCGGAGTATAATTTTGGTCCACAAACTGCTGACTGGTATTAAGTTCAGTAAATATTCTTTGCAGTTATAGATACAGTGTCAAATATATTCTTTTGGATGCATTTATAGATTTGTGCCTAGTAGTTTTAATATGAAATCTGGATCATTCATCAGTGAAACTATCTGGTATTTTCACATTTCACCATTAAACCATTTCTGCTATTTCCCCTACAGCAACACAGATTGTTTGCAATTCTAATAGATTTCTATAGAATTGAATTAGAAAAGTACAGTAGTTAAAGAATTACTGTAATATACAGCTTTAATATTAACACCCTATGGGTGCACAGTGATGCAAGCAGTTAAGATGCTGGGCTTGTCAGCTGGAAGGTTGTCAGGAAGATTCAAGACCCAAGAGCTGCCACATAACGGGGTGAGCTTCCATTGTCTGCCTAGCTCCTGCCAACCTAGCAGTTCAAATGCATGCAAATGTGAGTAGATAAATAAGTACGATTTTGATGGGAAATAACAGACATGAAAGAAGCCCCATTGGGCAATGGTGATGTCACCGGCTAATCCTCTCAACCATGGAAGTGCCTTGGTAGGTGCTTCCAACATGGGGGGGGGAAATCCTAAGGGTGGAAAGAATCAGAAAAGCATCTTGTCCCCATCTCTATATAAACCTTACTAAATCTGGTCCTCTTCAAATCTGAAACAACCCTCAGCAACATTGGCAGAGCAAGCTATTGTATATGAATAGCAACCCCACACTCATTAGCATGATGAGGTTACCCAGTTAGGTAATGAAACATCTGCAAGCAAACAACCAATCTCAGAGAACACTAAGACAGGAAGAAGCAGGCCCTGACATTTCAGTTCTAATCTAAAGATTTAATGAAGTTTTAAGGTCATAAGAATTTCTCCAACTGCCAGCCCAACACTTGTACTCCCAGAAATGCTTAATGGTCTTCACGAGAGATTGGACCTCTGGTGCTTGTGCATGCACAGAAATTCCAAATTGACTTCCCCCTTCACACTTGGCTCAGCCCTCCTTCTACCACACAAGGATTCCAAAGTAAATAGTGTTTTTTTAACTTCATTTCTTTCTTCTCTCCACCACCTCCACCCCCGCTTGCAGCAAACAATTGTATAAGAGAAGTATGTTTATACTTCATTGAAAGTAAATTAAATGTGATTTAATTTAATTTGAATTACATTTTATATGAATTTCTGCTTTAATTAATGACTGATGTAATTATTGTGGTTGCTTAAAGACTTCTTAACAGAGACCCCTGGGTAGGTTGTAACACATAACAGCTTTATATACAACACTTTCATTGTATTCCATCCTGAACCCATTCCCAGGTCCTTCATCTTCCTGTCTGCTGTAACATCTCCTGGGACTTATAGCACTGAACTGCAATTACTCTCCTTACATTTAATAATTGTTCTTCCATGTTACATTAAAGATTACAATTTCATGTGGAAGAGCTGGTGGACCACCACTTAAGTATGATTCAGCAATGTGCTTCAGCTGCCAAAAAAGCCAGTGCAATTCTGGGCTGCATCAACAGAGGGATAATATCAAGATCAAGAGAAGTGATAGTATTATTTTACACTGCACTTCTGAGGCCACATTTAGAATATTGCATCAACAATACAAAAAAAAATGCTGAGGTCATAGAAACAATGCAGAGAAGACAACAAAGATGATAAGAGGTCTGGAAACTAAATCCTATGAGAAATGGTTATAGGAACTAGGTATGTTTAACTTAATGAAGAGAAGACTGAGCAAAAACATGATCATAGTTTTCCAGTACTTGAAAAGTATTTTCCATAAGGAAAATGGCATTGATTTATTTACCATAGTACCTCAGGGTAGGACAAGAAGCAATGAGTGGAAGCTTGTCAGAGGGAGATTCATCCTGGAAATAAGGAGGAATTTCCTGACCGTGAGAACTGTTAAGCAGTGGAACAGCTTGCCTCCCAGAGTTGTAGATGCTAATCGCTGAAGATTTTCAACAAAAGATTGGACAAATATTTGTCTGAGATGGTGTGATGACTCCTGTCTTGGCAAGGGATTGGAATAGAAGACCTTCAAGGTCCCTTTCAACTGCATAATTCTATGATTCTAATTCTGGGAATGACATCCAGGGTTTTTTTTTAAATGCCATATCAGAAGCAGGAGGCTGTTATCTTAAATAACATGGTAAATGTCTGACTGCACCCCTGCAACATTTTAAATAGCATCATGATATGATTACTGCTGTCTTCCACAGTCTCCCAGTCGTTAAAGCCAAGAGTAATTTTGAATTCGTGGGCATATAAGTTTAATAAATAAATAATGATGTGAAATGGGGAGCTTAGAAATCACCAAGAAAAAAATGCACTGGAATCTCCTTTCATCTGAGTTGAATGTGTGAGAGTAGAATTGGATCTGTCCCACTTCCCTAATAGAAATGAGCTTTCTGACCAAGTTATTGGCCAACCAAGTAAATATCTGGATATAGACATGTATTTGACTAAACTTGAGGGAGTTTCTGACTAAACGTTTCAGTTTTCAGCAAGCTATTCTTATCATACTGATATTTTAGTTTTTCTGTAGAGAAAATAGGTTCACATTTGGAATAACATGGTTATAGTGCATTGCACAATTTAATTCCTAGATTTTTGTAGACTTCCAAGTCATGAATCACATTTGCTAATTATTTCTGCATGCAGATTATACAGAACTCAGAATGAAAATCATACAAAAGTAAATGAAAACATGAAGAGCAGTCATTATAAACAAACTCCACCCAATTTTAAATTCCATTAAGTAGCTAGCCCTAGCTTCTGATAATTTGTTTCTGTGAAACAACTGTTCTGCATCAATTTTTACTGTGTTACATACCACTACAAACTTAAAGTTAAGGGAAGAGAAAGCTGGTATACAATCAGATATGCTATATATGTTGATGGATTCCAACAGTAAAGAATATACCCTGGAACTGTTGCTGTTCTCTGAACATACTTGTTTTCCTGCAAACCTTCCAGGCTATGTAACTTCATCAGTGCAAGAGTGGAGTTTGCATATCAAGCTTAGAGAACATCAAGAACCTAACAATAAAAAAGTTGCCAGAGTTGATATTGATTGTGCAATGGAAATTAAAGAATTCATTATATCTCTGAAACATCATTACTATTAACTTTTTTAAAAAAGTTTTAAAATATGAAAAATAAATACTGTAAAACTTCACAGTTCTACAAATTGACGAATGCATATGGCTACCTAGCAGTTCTGATAAGGAACACAATTTATTACACAAAAGAAAAATACATAATTCTTGAAATTTGGAATGTGATCCATACATAATTCAGTTTGGATGAATTGAATCACAGAAACTGGGTACTTACAGTACTTATGTAGTAGGGCATAGTACCAACAACTATAGACCCTCTTAAGTTGGCGCATATGCACTTTATTAATTCTCCTGAGTACCTAAAACATTTCAATAAAAATCCGGATAAAGCATGATTGTACTTTGCAGGGAACAACAATAAGAATCCATAAAGTAATTTGTAACTGTACTCTCTCTAGATATCACATTGGCCGAGAGTCAGACCATCACTAATATTCTGCCTGTAGCTGTTTTATTCTCTTTGCCATGAAATCACAGGTAATATTGAGAAATAAAATTCAGCTCCTTCTTAGTAACGACTTTCAGTTAGTAATCTGAAACTTTTTTACAGCAGTCTGAAAGTTCATGAATTACTCCAAATATCTGCTGCTGTTAGACCTCAATATAGTACTGAAGGGACATGATAAGCTAGAGACAGCATGACCCATAGTATCCTACAAAATAGGAAACTGGTCCCTTGTCATAATAGGAATCCAAGGAAGATTAGCAATATTTATTCTGTTGCATTCCAATTGATTTTCATAATCAGAGTCAGGGTAAACTTTCTACCATAGAATCATGGAATTATACACTCTGAAGGGGGCATTTAATCCAATTGTCTATTCAGTGTAGGAATCTAATTAAAGCATCCACAAGAGATGGTTGCCCAGCATCTGCTCTAACTTATTTAGTGAAAGGTAGCTACAGTCTTTCAAGGTAACTGATTTCATATTAAACTGCTCTTACTTTTAGGAAGTTTTTTTAGAATTCATATGGAGTCTCTTTTTTAAAATTTAAAACTACTATTCCATGTCCCAAAACTCTTGGTAGTAGAAAATAAGTCTTAACTGTTTACATGACAACCTTTCAAGTATTTGAATAGTTGTATCTCTCCCCTTTCCAATCTTCTCTACTCAAGACTGAACATTCCTAGTTTCCTCAATCTCCTTTCATAGGACTAAAGAAAAGGAATTCATATACACTGTGAGAGTGTTAAACAATGATAAGACTGTAAGTATAAACAGTGTAACTAGATAAATTTTAAAATATGATTGTGTTTTGCTTATGGGGTGACTGTGCAATTTGTTTAATTGATAGACTGCATCTGTCTCTGATGACTGGAAGAAATCAATGTTTCCACATGTAAAGGGAAAGGTAGCAAGAATGAATGACAAAACCACAGAGAAGTTGTTGGTAGAATTCTCATTACAAGGGTACAAGAGATAACAATGAGCAAAATTTGGGAAGCGCAACATGCCTTTATACTAGGCAGGATATGTGCAAACCAGATTTATGCCAGGCACAAATTAAGGTGTTGGTATTAACCTTTAACGTTCCAACCCTCAGCCAGTACTTTGTGGTGTGCTACAGGGTTTGGTACTTTCCCCACTCCTCTTTAACATCTACATGTAACCACTGGGTGAGATCATCCAATACCATAGGATGAGGTATCAACAAAATGTTGATGATACACAACTTTACATCTCCATCCTGGGTGACCCAGGTGTAGCTATGATTGTCTCTTCACAGTGCCTGGAGGCTGTGAGGGCCTGGATGAGGGACAACAGACTTTGACAGAAGCCGGTAAGACCAAGTGGCTGTGAGTGCATGGGTCCTCATGTCTCTAACATGCTAGATGGGGTGGCACTGCCCCAGACAGACATGGTGTGGAACTTGGGGGTTCTCCTAGATTCCTGACACCTGCACAAGAGCAGGTGGTAGTCATGGCTAGGAGGGCCTTTGCACAACTTTGGGTTGTGCACCAGTTATGCATATACAGTATTTAGATCAGAAGTCCCTTTGCTCAGTCACTCATGCCTTAGTCATTTCTCAACTTAACTATTGCAATGCACTTTACATGTGGCTACCTTTGAAGAGCATCTGGAAACTACTGCTAGTACAAAATAAGTTCTCAGGGTCCCAAGGGTGATCCATAAAACATTACTGTTATGTGATCTGCACAGGTTGCCAGTTAGTTTCTAGGTGCAATTCTAGGTGTTGGTTACTACCTATAAAGCTTTTCATGGCAAAAGTCCAGGTTACTTGAAGAATTGTCTCACCACAATGGATTCAGCCCACCCCAACTGTGCCAACAGTAAGGGCACCAGGAAATTTTGACTAATGGGGTCCAGAAGACAGGCATTTTCTGCCACAGCACCCGCCCTTTCCTCATGAGGTGAAGTTGGCTCCCACTCTTCTGGTCTTCCAAGAAAGCCTGAAGACAGGCTTTGTAGGTTGGCCTGGGGGCTGGTAGCTGTATGTCTTCAGTAAGGTGGCTACTCTATTAATTGACCCCTCTTCCCTTCTGTTCTCCATCTTGTTTTTTTTAAATCTTTTATTTTCTTATTTTTTACTTATTTATTATGTGATTGTATATTTTTAAAGTAATTTTAGTGTGAGCCCCAGAGTCGCTTCTTGCAAGTTGGACAGCAAATAAATTTAATAAATCAATAAATAAAGTTTTTGGGCCTCATTACCTGTTGGATTCTGTCTCTTGTTGTGAATGCGTATGAATACTCAGACCAGCAGGAGAGATTCTTCTGAAAATGCAGTCTTAAGCTTTTTGCTTCTTTGTTTTCTGTTTTTAATTGTATTAAATTTTCCCATGTTTTATACTACATTTTCATTGCTGTAAATCATGTTGAATTTGGGCATATGCAGAAAGGTGAAATATCAATTCAATAATAAATTTAAAAAATAAATTGGCTTACTGTATTGTTTTTCTGGGTAGGATGCACTGATCAAAGTGATTCATGAGCAGGTAAATTTCAGGCTGATTGCAATGAAATTCTAATATATTTGGAAATGGTTTGCAAATTTCTAGCAAATAAATAAACAAGCACGGCCTGCAATTTTTCAGCAAAGCATTGGTGTTTTGCACACTACTGAGAACAAATGTAAGGGATTCAGGAACTTACAGAGCTGAGTTAAAAGTAATATCTGGAAGAGTTTAGAAAGGTAGCCCTTAGTAGCCTTTATTCATCAAATTTATTTTCATGTTTGAGGGCATAGTCTGATATATAACGCAGCAACCTTTTGCAAGCTAAGATAGTCTGAGTTAAGCTAGTGTATGGGCACAGAATATCCTGATTCCATAAAATAAAGGAAGATATAAAAGAAGAAAATTAGATAAACTCTAGGTGTGGGGAACCAGGAAAAATAGAAGTGCATAGAACACAAGATAGCTTCAGTAGCATATGTTGGATATCAGTTCCAACTGGATTTGAAATGGATGATATGGGAGGGCACTAAGTTTAGAAAAGCTGATTCAGCAAATTGTTTGGGTTGAAATCAAAGTACTGCTAAATCTCAGGTTGGGCAATTTTCTGTTATTAGGTATTCATTATGGATTTGGATTCAGGGTTAATATAGAATTTGTTTCCTATATACATTATATAGAGACCTGGTTGGTAGTACAGTAAACAGCAGAACATTTCAGGAACAACCTTGCAGAATGGAGTTTGAAGCTTCTGTTAATTTTGGCTATAGGAAAGTCCAAGAAATTTCTACTTCCATCACATATATATAACCTAGTTAATAACAAGTGAAAGAGAGTAATAATAGTTCTAACCTATGTTCAGTATGGTTTAGGCCCTGATTCAGGGAGGTGACCTTGAACTTTTCAATAATACTGCTGTATCTAAGATGTCTCCACCTAAGAAATGGGAATAATAATTCTTTCCTCTAAAAGTCAGCAAAAATTCATTAAGACTTATTAAGCAAATTGCAGAGCACAAAGCTTGAGCTGACTCCAAAATTATCTGTCTTTGCCATAATATTCTACAAAATGTGAAGGAGGAATGAATTGAACTGAGCACTTTAGCCAAATTCATTTTTTCCCTTCTTGGAGGCTCAGGGGACTGAATTGTTTAAGGCAGAGAAATATGCAAGCTTCCTTCTAATTAAAGCAATGCTTAACATACAAAGGCTTTCAGTGCTGAAACTTTTGGGTGCAATAATTATTCCCAAGGCAAAGCTGATACAATTTTTCAGTGCAAAATCTATATGCTTTACTGAACAGGACCACTATGTAACAAGAAAACTTAGAAGTACAGTGATTTTAATTGCTCCATAGAGACTGTGGTCTTAATTTTCAAACATCTTGGCATTCTAGAGCCATTAATAAACAAAAGACTGGGCCAAGCTATTTAATTTAGAGATTGAATGAGCTGAGCTCAAAAAATACACGGAACCACTGAATAGAAATTTTCAGAGTAAAAAATTTGTATTTCAATGGTTGCTTTCAGATATCACAAAACAACATGCTTTAGGCCACTACTATCAGTGTATTCAATATCTACAACAAATCTGCAAGATCAGTCAAACTGTGAACTGTTTACTTTTCTCCAAAACATTCTGGATGCCTTTCTCAATATCTATCTATCTATCTATCTATCTATCTATCTATCTATCTATCTATCTATCTGCCACCAATCTCCTAACAGACTCTTGGCAGCTCACAATCAACATTTTGTTAACATTTTAACATTTTGTTAACACCCATCACAACATTATTTGAATCCATTCACCTTGCTATTCTCTTCTTTTTTCTTTCACCTTCTACAGCTTTGCAGACTTATCAGGAGAAGTAGGCCTTTGCATAAAAGATCTAAAATATGATAATTTGAGGAGTTCGTACTCATGTGCAACCTCTGTCATGATTTGTTCTATAATTCATTTGTGTTTGTTTTGCTAGTTATCCATGTATTCTCAGGAATCTTCTCCAACACCAAAGTTTAAAACAGTCAATATTCTTTCTGTTCTGCTTCTTCCTAAATCCACCTTTTGCTTTCACAGAGTGTCACAGAGAAAGCTATTGTCTGCATGATTCTAACCTTTGAAAAATATATTCAGATATTGTGAAATTATTCTTTTCCAAAGTTTTAATTGCTACCCACTAAATGTCATTCTTCAGCAAATCTGATTACTAGTTCATTGACTGTTGATAGTTAATCCTAAAAGGCAAATAGTATCCACCATTTCAGTTATCTTCATTGTCATTTTTTAAGGGGGGTTGTTCTATCTGTTGTCATTAGTTTGGTCTTCTTTATGTTTAATCTTAGTATTGTTTTTTCCACTACGTTCACTGATTTTATTATGAGAGCTTCCAGATATTTGCATTTTCAGCTTTCAGGGTAGTGTGATCAGCATAGCAGAGTTCTCCAGTTGTAAAACTTCATTAATATTTTTCAACCAATACTCATATTTTTCAATCCAACCTATCTCAGTATATATTCAGAATAAAGTTTAAATCAATAAGGAGAGAACATATCGTCTTGCTGCTTTGACAGCTTCAAGCCTATTTCAACATGTTTATTTTGGACTGTAGCTTCCTCATGTGTGTATAGATTTCACTTGAAGATCATGATGTTCTGGGATCCCCATTAGAAGGCCTTCTATAATCAATGAAGCACACATTGATTCTTTGGGGTGTTTTTTGGCTTGCTCAGTTATCCATTATGCGTCAGCAATAATATTTCTTGGAGTTTTCTAAAACCAGCTTGAACATCAAGGATCTCTCCTTCCATTTGGGGTCCTCTACATTTTATTACTGTAATGCATGGCTGTGAGAATTGGACCATAAGGAAGGCTGAGCATTGAACAATGATGCCTTCAAATTGTGGTGCTGGAGAAAACTATTGACGGTTCCTTGGACTGCAAGGAGATCAAACCAGTCAGTCCTAAAGGAAATCAACCCTGATTATTCACTGGAAGGACAGATACTGAAGCTGAAGCTCAAGTACTTTGGCCACATAATGTGAAGAGAGGACTTGTTGGAAAAGACTGTGATTATGGGAAAGATTGAAGGCAAAAGGAGAAAGGGGTGGCAGAGGATGAGATGGTTAGATAGCATAGTCAGTGTGATGGGTGTGAGCTTGGATGGACTCTGGGAGGCAGTGCAGGACAGGGAGATCTGGCATGCTGCAGTCAATGGGGTTGCAAAGAGTTGGACATGACTGTGCGACTGATCAACAACATTTTATTAAGTCTTCTTTCTTTGGCATCAGGGTTTGACCTCTTCCAATCTGTGGACATTTGTCAGATTTGTTGGCATAGTTTGGTTAAAATATTTGTTAATTCTTCCTCTGTTGTTTACCACATTTCCATAGATGTTCCATATGCTCTTGTAACCTTCCAATATGGTAATGACTGGAGCACTGATCTAACTTTATTTTCTGGTGCTAGAGATTCTTGCAAATAGGGAATATCTTCTAAGGTATCTTAGATATTAACAGTCTGCATTTCTATGCAGAATTTCAGTATATACCTTCCATTTTTGTTTGATTTTTGTCCATTGGTATACTCTAGCATACTGATTCAAGTTGGAAACGCCTGCTCAGTTTGGAGATCTTTTGGAGTACTTTCCTTGTTTTTCCATGTTTTTTTCCACCTTGAACATTTTTAAATGCCTTGAATATCTTTACCAATACTGTTGTCCTTATTTGAAATTCTATGTTAAATTCCTTCCTGAGATCTTTATCTTTCTTGGCTTTGGCTTCTCTTCTTTGCAATTTTCCACCATTGGTTCTGATATCCAGTTGAATTTGTTCTCCAACTTCTGCACATGTCTTCAAGTACTCTTAATTTCATTTTAAAAGAAATGCGGCTGATTTTTTTTTTGCATTACTTTCTTCATCAGGATATTATATAAGCTTACTTTTCTATCCCATTTACAATATCAAGAATATTGCAACTAAGATTTTCTATCCCTCTTTTAATTTACCCCTGATATAATGAACTTGGTGAAAATGGGATTATTTTTAATGCAAGTATTTAAGCAGTGACTGAATGCTGCATATGCCTGGGATGGGGGGAGCTTTGTATCTTATGTTGTTGATCCTTCACTGAACTTCATAGATGATTCTAAGATCCCTGTTAGCTCTATGATAATATTATTAAATTGTGTGAGATTACCTGCAATAATTTGAGATTTTTTAAAATGACTTGCGATTGGTAAGCATGATGTGACACATTTAAATTTACTAATCAGAAAATCAGAGCAAATCTATAAACTTCTTGTGTTCTGAGACAAAGAATTGGAGATCACAAAAATATCAAGATCTGAAAATTGTAATGAAAAGACTATAGCATAAGTTGGCTGTGGTGGTCCCAGTAGTTTTGGCACACTGGATACCTTACCAAAACATCTTGGACATCACTTAGAAAATATGGACATTGACAAAAATTCTGTCAGTTACAAATGGCCTTCAGGTATCATATTATCTTCCAATAATCCACACCACAATGTGATTCTTTTCTAAACTGGCCAATTGGTTTTACATCAGTAATAATCTAGGAAGCCCTTTTATGAAAGCCATTTGCATTTAAACTTCAATCCGCAATTCATTCAATTCTGTATCTCTTCATTGAGAAAACAGAAATTTATCTAAGCTCTTAAAGCCTAGTTGTGGTTTATGTAAGCCATGATCTTTACCCATAATCTATAGGACTTGAAAAACAATCCAAGCAGTTTTTCTATAAAAGTTATCATTAGTCATAGGTCACACAACATTCAAGTTTTATAATTGAAATGATGCTACCTGGGCAAGGTGTGGTTAATATCCACCTAGCAGCTAGAGGAATAATCAAATTCAGAAATCTTTACAATAATAATTACCAGAGTCTACAAAGGAAGAGGAAGAAAGGCTGGAGGTCTGAGTTTAGTTGAGCCAAAGTGAATAAATTTATAAAATAAAATAAAACCGTTTTGAAGATCTCTTATTTCTGCAAAGTGGTTGAAAAGACAAAGTGAAAGTTCTATAATCTCCATGCCCCTCATTTTCACATGAATGCCAGAACTTCTTTCATCTGATATTTTTAATCCCCTAAATACACAGTGTAGGTGATGTATCTTTTCCTTCTTCTTTCCTAGACTCTGTTAGGGTTGCCACACTCAAGACAGCCTGGAACTTCTGTCCAGGTATTCACAGTTTACTGGTAGCATGTATGTTTTCCTTGGAGATGGCACCAAGTTACAATGCAGGCATTCCCAGATAAAGCTAGAAGAGAAGAAAATCTTCCTGAAATTAAGGAGCACTAGGAAAGTGTTGCCAGTCAAGGCAGACAGAACTAATCCAGATGAAGTGATTCTGGATTAACTCAGTTGTTAATGACAACATCAATACTTCTCTTCAGGTTGGGAATAAACAAAGCCATGAACTGACTGAGCTAGAATCTTCCAACTTGAGAAAAAGAAAATGTATCTACCAGCAAGATTCATTTATAAATTATCCTTTCATTTATAAATTATCCTTTCATTTATAAGGAGGCAGTGACACAAAAGGCAAACTGATGGAATGCATTAAGCTCAGTTTGAACTCAGCTCTGACCTGGCATTAAAAGCAACTTAATATATTGCAAGGAACACACAGTTACTACCCATAACATGAGTAGGTTTAATTTTTAGTAAAAAAAACAACTTTCTCATATCCTTTTCTTTCTAAATAAAATAACTTATTTGGTCAACATTCAACATTTCAATTAGCCTGCTTAGTTTATTTATTACACATCTGCTCCATGTAACTTGCATTGTAGCATCTGTGGATACTTTGCATCTTGCAGCAGGATTATAAAATTGCAAAATAGGTGCTGTATGTATTCATGTAATTTAGGTCTTTGTCACATGCTGAAGTCCTATGCCAGATTGCATTTTTACAAAATGAGGTCTTCAGATTTGTAATGTGGGCAGACAGACTAAGAGTTAGTTTCAGGACATGATTTATGATTCCCAAAAATCCTCTGAATCTTTTTCTGGCATGTTAGTTTTGGCTTATCTACTATTGTCTTACTGTAGCCATATTTTATTAATAGTTTTCCTAGATTCTGCATTTTTAATATTAGCACATTTTTTTTTATTATTCAGTTTAATATGTGGGAACCAGGCTGTTTCTAGAACCACTTTTAATTGATGATCATGTTCTTCCTTTCTGGCTCCTCCTTTCTGGCACCCCTTACAAACATGCTATTCATGTATTCCATGGTTCCTGGAAGGCCTGCAACCAGATTTTGTGTGATATGATAAAGCACTTCAAGAGCAGAACATAACCCAAAGGGTATGTACGTAAATTTGGATATATGGAGCTACATTAATCATTCAAGGATATGTGCCTTCTCTGCCCAATGGTATATAACAACAAATTTTTATGCATCCAGCTCAGAAAATATTTTGAACCTGCCAGTTCTGTGAGGAGTTCCACTCATGTCTGGATAAGATTATGCTTCCTTTGTGTATGCTTATTTCTTTGAGGTCCAGACAATTTCTCAGACATTTGAGGTTCTGGAGCACTATATCCATAGTATGGGTCCATTCTGCTTCCAGTTTTGTCATCAGTGATACCGATATATTTCTCATAGCATGTTCTATCATCATTATTAAGAGTAATATGTTTCTCTTAATATATTTCTCATAGCATGTTGTGCATCTTTATTAAGAGTAATCTGTTGTTAGGTGATCTCCAGATCCATAAAAGATATCTTCATTTTTGCTTAATCATGGAGATATTTTTTTTCTGTGACAGTCTATGTTGACTAAGTCATCATGAGTGAGTATTGTAACTTTTATACATTTTTTCTGGGCCAAAATTGTTTTTCATAAATTTGCTACTATTTATGTTTTTATATCTTTCCATGTCAAAGTAAGTTTACAGCCACTCAGTATAACTATTGGATCTTCTTTATATTACTTTACAGTAATATTTTATTATAATACTGTAAATTAATTTACAGTAATTGCATGATTACTGGGTATAACTCTGGCTTAGGTTTCAATCTATGGTAGCCACATTCAGTCACTGGATTGACTTGGGCATCAGTATCAATCTCATAAGCAATGGGGATTTCATTAGTGCAGTGAATATTGTTCAATCCTGCCTTCTTTCTGGTGTCTCATCCAGTTCTTGGTGACTGAGCCTATGGAAAAAAATCATGTTTTTGAGATCGACCTTGAATGTATAGTTCTTGAAGTTTTGCACATTTGTGCTGTATCGTTATAGTTTACACATTCATGACACTTTGGCTATTATGCTGGATTCTAGTTACAGGCAAAGTTCTTATTGTACTTGTTGCATTGTTAACATATATTTTGCTCTGTTTCCAAGCTTTTTTTACCTGTTGTTGGTTCCTTTATTATGGCCAAAGTCAAACTCCTCACTAGAAACTGCTGGTGTCCTTTCATTATGTAAATATTTACGTTGGGTGGTAGCTAGGAATATTACTAGAATACTGGAATATTGTTACTATATATTATACTTTCAGTTCTGATGAACAGCTTCTGCTACTTTGCATGCCCGAATAGCATATTCTAGGGACAAGTTGATTTCCTATATGAGTATCCTTACACTCTCATTTCTTATGTTGTGAACATTTTCACTGTGATCAAAGACCAAAGTCACAAGACTTGTTGTTTAGTTTCACATCTCTTACATATTCCTCAGATGGCTTAATCTTCTTTTGTAAGCATAAGGTAAAGACAAATTACATTTTTTCACAGCACACAATAGGTCTCACATTTTTGCAATAGACTTTTTAACTTATTTCTTTCTTCATACTTGAATGTAAATATATTTACACATATCAAGGGCATCTGCTCCAGCCATATCATTGTGCACAGGAATTTAGCTTCACTTATGACACCATGATATATTCATTTATGATAAGGCAGCAACACAAAAGATGACATAATAAACTGGGTTTATTATGTCAGTTTGGATTCAGCTCTAACTTGTAACAAAAAGAAGCTTAACATATTTAAATAAGCATATTATTCTTCCTCATAACAAAGCTAAACTTCTCTGTCATGCACAGTGAAACAATTTCCTCATTCCAAATCTAGAAGCTCAGCTGGAGAAAGGATCTACTAGAAAGTTTGTGAGAACCTGGTGGTCTGCATGAGTGAGACTAGTTCTGGACAAGCCATTTGAATTTGAACAATTCAGTTCAAATTGCTGTTTTAATTTTTGAACTATTTAACAATGTATGACCTAGTTATTTCAGTTATGATGCTATTATGATGCTGTTCATACCTTTCAAGATTCTCTTCTCAGGTCTATTGTTTTGAATGACTCAGTTGATGGTTCATTGGGTCTTCATTATGTTGCTTTAAATGCATGATTTAGATGCATGATAACCTAGCCACTGAGGTTAACCAGTGTAGCCCTAGTGCCAATCCCAAGCCTGGATAAATAGGGAGGGTTGCATCAGGAAAGGCATCTGGCGTAAAACCTATGCCAACTTAATATGTGAATAAACAAGCAGATTTCCATACTGGATCGGTCAAGGCCTGGGTTACCAATGACCACCAGCAGTACTGTTAACCAACAGGGTACTGATGGAAAGTGTGCTACTGTTGGACAAAGGAGGAAAAGGAGAGAGGGTAGGTGAGCCTGGAGAAAGCAGGAGAGGATAAAGGGTAGAAGTGTGGAGATGAGAGTAGGAACCTTAAATGTTAGTACTCTGACAGGTAAAGGAAGAGAACTGGCTGATATGATGGAGCAGAAAAAGGTAGATATACTGTGTGTCCAAGAGACTAAGTGGAAGGGCAGTAAGGTGAGGAACATTGGAGGTGGGTTCGAGCTGTTCTACCATGGCATGGATAGAAAGACAAATGGCATTGGAATAATCTTAAAGGAAGAGCTTATCAAGAATGAATTAGAAGTGCAGAGAGTGACCAACAGAAACATGAGCGTGAAACTGGAAATTGAAGGGATAGTGATAAATGTCATCAGTGCATAAGCCCTGCAAGTTGTGTGTGAGATTAATGAGAAAGAATTTTGGAGTAAGTTGGACAAAGTGGTGGTATGCATACTCAGAGAAGAGAGAGTAGTGATTGGAGCAGATTTCAATGGACATGTTGGTGAAGGGAACACCGGTGATGAGGAGGTGATGGGTAGGTGTGGTATCAGGGAGAGAAATTAAGGGCAGATGGTGGTAGATTTTGCAAAAAAAAATGGATGTGGCAGTGGCAAACACAGATTTTAATAAGAAGGATGAACACAGGGTGACATATAAGAGTGGAGGAAGGTGCACACAGGTGGACTATATTCTATGCAGGAGATGCAGTCTGAAAGAGATCAGAGACTATAAGGTGGTGGCAGGAGAGTGTGTAGTTAGACAACATAGAATGTTTTAAGAACAAGGGGGATGTACAGAGCTGCAGCAACTATAGAGGCATAAAGTTGATGAGCCACACCATGAAGCTGTGGGAAAGAGTAGTAGAAGTTAGGCTGAGAGAAAGGTGATTATCAGTGAACAGCAATATGGTTTTATGCCAAGAAAGAGTACTACCCATGCAATGTTTGCATTAAGAGTGCTCCAGGAGAAATACAGGGAAGGCCAGAAGAAACTGCACTGTGTGTCTGTGGATTTGGAGAAAGCATATGATAGAGTGCCAAGAGAGGAGTTGTGGTACTTTATGAGGAAGTCTGGAGCAGTGGAAAAGTATGTGAAATTGGGACAGGATATGTATGAAGACAGTGTGACAGCAGCAGTGAGGTGTGTGGAAAGAATGACAAACTGGTTTAAAATTAAGGGGGTTTGCATCAAGGATAGGCTGTCAGCCCCTTCCTGTTTGCAATGGTGATGGATGGGTTGATGGATGAAATCAGACAGGAGTCTCCATGGAATATGATGTTTGCAGATGACATTGTGATTTGCACTGAAAGTAGGGAGTACACTGAGATGAACCTGGAGAAATGGAGATACACACTGGAGAGAAGGGGAATGAAAGTCAGTAGGAGCAAGGCAGAGTACATGTGCATAAACAAGAGAGAGGAGGGTGGAAGGATGCAGTTGCAAGGAGTGGAAGTGGTAAAGGTGGCTGACTTTAAATACCTAGGGTCAACTGCCCAAAGTAACGGGAAATGTGACAAAGAAGTGAAGAAGAGAGTGCAGGCAGGATGGAGTGGATGGAGAAGAGCGTCAGGAGTGATCTGTGATAGAAAAGGATCTGCAAGAGTGAAAGGGAAGATCTACTAGATGGTGATGAGACCAGCAATGCTGTACGGCCTGGAGACAGTGGCCCTGACAAAAAGACAAGAGGCGGAGCTAGAGGGGCAGAGTTGAAGATGCTGCAATTTTCATTGGGTGTGACAAAGTTGGACAAGATTAGAAATGAGTATCTTAGAGAGGCAGCACAGGTAGGAAGGTTTGGCAATAAAGTGAGAGAAGCAAGACTTCTCTGTGCTGCGGAAGGATGAAGAGTATGCTGGGAAGAGATTGGTGAAGATGGAGCTACCGGGCAGGAGGAGAAGAGGAAGGCCCAGGAGGAGGTGCTTGGAAGCTGTGAGAGAGGATATGTTGGTGTGACTGTGGAGGATGCTGAAGACTAAGGAAGATGGAAACAGAAGATTCACTGCGGTGACCCCTGACAGGAGCAGCCGAAAGAAGAAGAAGAAGAAGAAGATGTGCCATATGGCTTGTGTCAGGCAAATGCTCTGCTTTTCTTTAGTTTTTGAAAAATGTAAAACTCAGTAGAAAATATATTGCTGTATTGCTCCTTTTATAATGAAATGTGAACTATTTATAGAGAGACAGTTTAGTTAAGGCATTAGACTAGAAACCTGGACACTGTGAGTTCTAGTCTGTTGTTAAACACAAAGCCAAATGAGTTACTTGGGCCAGTTACACTCTCTCAACCCTATGAAGGAGGCAATGGCAAACCATTTCCAAAATCTTATCAAAGAAACTACAGGGACATGTCTAGGTAGTCACTAGGAGTGAACAATGTGAAGGACGGAAGGAAGGAAGGA
>JANHZU010006424.1:344008-356903 GCA_032468055.1 Acrochordus granulatus | reverse complement strand
GGAGACACTCTTCGTCTGGCTCCTCTGATGAGACCTGTCCAGTATGGTTGAACCTCTGGCAGAGTTCTCATCTTCTTTAGAGCACACAAGCCCCCCAACCACAGCAAGGTGGTGCCTCACTGGGGGGTGGCAAACCTGGACAGTGTATTAAAAAGCAGGTATATCACCTTGCTGACAAAGGTCCATCTAGTCAAAACTATGGTTTTCCCAGGAGTAAATTATGGCTGTGAGAGCAGACCATAAGGAAGGCTGAGCACTGAAGAATTGATGCTTTAAAATTGTGGTGCTGGGGAAGACTCTTGAGAGTCCCTTGGACTGCAAGGAGATCAAACCAGTTAGTCCTAAAGAAATCAACCTTGATTGTTCACTGTAAAGACAGATACTGAAGCTGAAGCTCAAATACTTTGGCCACATAATGCGAAGAGAGGACTCATTAGAAAAGACCATAAAGCTGGGAAATGAGAAGGGGATGGCAGAGGATTAGATGTTTGGATAGCATAGCAAAGATGGGCTTTCAGAGGCAGTGCGTGACAGGGAGGCCTGGTGTGGTGTGGTCCATGGGATCACAAAGAATTGGACATGATTGTGCAACTGAACAACAATAACCAAATATTCATAAACAATTTTTAGATTCAAGTTTCAGAAAGATTCATTCATATTTAGCTCCCTGGTCAAGGCCATTTCTGTCTCTCTCTGTCTTCTTTCTGTTTCTCAAACATACACAAACTTGTAGAGAAGGTTCAGTTATATAGAAGATTTCATTGATATCTCATATATTTAACATTTGGTGATTATATATATATATGTGAAGTCAGGGAAAAAAGTAAGTAACTAACAAAAAGTAGTCTGTTACATCATGTGGAAATACAATTTATCATATGAATAAACTAAAAGATTAATGTCGTAGCTCTCCTGCTTTTAGTGAAGAAATAATTGCTGAAGATTTCAGGGATGATTTCAGTCATATGCATTGTGTAGTCATTAAGTAACATTTTTAAAAATTCTCTGTTAGTTTAGGTCCAAAAGAGATTGTAATCAAGAGCTGTTTTCTTCAGATTAAAGATATTATGAGGCTGGTTCTTTGACATATTTCTTTTCCTCTGGGAGACCTCCATGGCTTCAGTGAGGTTTACAGTGCAGTAGATCTATAAAACTAATTGCTGACATTTTGTCCCATTTTTTACAGCAGTTTTCAATGACATCTCATAGCTATAAATGACCCCCTAATGCCAGAAGACATTATGTCTCAATGTTGTCAGGTACAGAAATATATTTTGAGGAAGATAGCATGTGTGCCCATGCACATTTTGGTACATAAAAGTATAGATTTTAAACCTTTGTTGTTTCCTAATATCTGAGGAAGTTGAAATAATTTTTTTTGTCCATGAATAATACATTTTTAAAATGTTTGTCAGCGGGCTTAGTATGCCAGTCATGTCCAAGATGCAAATTTTTGGAAACAGAAAGAGAATATATAATTTCCAAAGAGTAAGTAAGAATGATGACTAGTGAGCACCTGTGTAGAGAAATAAGTTTTGAATTTGTAATTTAAACCTAAGCCTGTTCATGCCTACACGTGGCAAAGGAGTGAATATAAATCAGAGAATAATGGAGCTGAAGGAGATCTTACAGGTCTGTAGTTCAACCTCTGTTCACTCAGCATCTCTGATGAATGGGCATCCAGCCTGTTTGAAGAGATCAGGTGAAGGAGCACTCACCACTTTTATGAAGCCGCTTGTTCCATGGGCTGATAGCTCATATTATCAGGAAATTCCTCCTGAATATATTTCCTTGGAATTTTACCAACTGAATCACTGATGTATGTTTTCTCTCTCTTTATGAGCTGACTCTCCATTGATGTGACAGAAAGACTGACTAATAGTATTTCATGTGGTCAGGGTTTAATGACACGTTTAAAAAAATAGGCTGAATAGTTTTGTGTTACTTTTTTTTCTCTGTTTTCGCCTTGTATTTGTTTTGGTCTCCCCTCTTCTTATCTCTTTTCACCTAGTAAGAAATTTAACAATGGGCTATATGCATTACTATGATTCCATAACAGTTTTCTGTTCTCTTCTTTCAGCAGTCTTAACTCTAGCTGTGGGCATGTTTGTTTTCTGTTTTCTTTTTTTGCATAATTCTTTCAAAATCAATGGCACCTCAGTTGATTAAGTTAATTGAGAGCCAAGTCTTTAAGTGTAATTGAGTTGATCTAGAATACGATACACCTATAGGCTAAAAGAGTATCGTGTTAAGATACCCATTTAACTTATACTATTTTATATTTAATCAGCCTAGCAATCTAGCACTGAAATGGACAGTGCTGGTGTGCTCCAGGTGCCTTCAAATAAACAGTGTTATCTATTGGGACCTAGGAAATGTGTCTTTTCTGTTGCAGTGCCTGCCTGTAATGAAATTCCCCCTGATATGCACATGGCTTCCAGAAAAGCACTCCAAAAAACCTTAAAGACATGCTTTCTCAGGCTGTGGATTGGAGCTATTGGGACCACTGTCACATTTGTTTGGGGGTATGGATGTTAGTCATCATTGATTTTCATTCTTCATTCTTTTCTTATTCCTTCTGAAAATTATTATACTGTATTTCATACCATATAATATTTCTATTGGTTTTGCAGCATAACACTCAGAGTCAGTTTGGATTTGGGTGGTGATGATTAAAATGACATTCTTTGAAATCTGCTGGATTTTCAGAAAAGAAGAACTGCATCCAGCAACAATATTCAGAACTACATTTAAATAACAGAGCTGATGCTAATTCTTCAAAGTACCCCCAAATTTTATCCTGAAATTTAATTCTGCTGGATTTTCAGAAAGTGTAATGGAATGTGCACCTAGGGAAGTGGTGGAGAGGAGTCTTGGCACCACAGAGCTTTCCCATAGAAGAGGCAGTACATTTGAGAGGGAAACCAAAATTAAGGAACTATGCAGTCCTGAGCTGGAGGGGGAAAAGGTTTAGGATAACCCATCCTAGAATCTCTTAAGATATATCGACAGTATTAGGGTAAAAAGTTACAATTTTAATTTGGCAGATTCTGCCCATTAGGTGCAAACAAATAAAGGATTGGACTCAATTGGATTTCACTGTATTGTCTTTGAACTGACAGAAAGGAAAAACTGCATCCAGGAACAATCTTCAGAACTACCTTTAAATAACAGAGCATTTAAAAACAGCCACCAGTTTATCCTGAAATTGTTTGTATAGTCCATCTCCAAAGAAAGTTCTGGTGTTATGTGCCAGTTCAGCCTTACTAAAAGAAACAGATTATCCCATATTTTCAGTAGTCTACCAAATCAATAAAATTTTGCAGGAGCAAGTAGTTTTAGAAAGTCCCAAAGAAAAAACTAGGTGGTAGTTGTGATGGCAACACTCATGGTTTATTCAAAACCACAGGGTATTCCTGTTAAACACTAGTATCAACCACCATCAGAGGTCCTGAGAACCACATGGGAAGATAAGTAACACATTTCTTCTAAAGCTAGGATTAGAACTTAAGGGAATTAATATGGAGAGAATCAGTAGATGACACCTGTGAATCAATACTTGAATCATGTTCCAGAGGAAAGTACTAATATAAAAAGAGTTCCCCTTTCCAAATTCCCATCACAGCTGTTGCAGACTATCAGGCTCTGACAGTGAGGAATTTTACAACACCATGACAGTTACATTGATTATCTGTCACACTTGTACATATCTTCAAAAATTAATGTAATATAAAGTACATCAAGGAAACACCTGTTCCAAATCAAACTCAACTCTTGGTGACTTTCTGAACACATTCATGCAGATTTTTTTGCAGTAATATTAAATAGTCAGCCACTACTTTCTTCTGAATGTTTTTATAGTTCCCAGCCTAGCCAACAACTTTTGTAATTCCCCATCCAAGTACTTTTTATTGAAATACTGAATGAGATAATAATGGCCCCAGATTTACCACATTTACTGATTTCAAAATATTCCTGGTAGGAAGGGTTTGTGGAGATAATAAACCATTGGTCAGCTAGCTTGATCATACCAATGTCAGAACGTTTTTTCAGCATTTTCCATAAAGGGGAACAAAATTGCAATTCTAAACATTATAACAACTCCAAAAGCAGCAAAACATCCTTCGAATCTCCAAGACATTTTATAGTCTTCCAGTTTGATTTGCTACATTGAAGCATGTCATTGCTCTGATTCATAAATCTAGTTTCATTTGGTTGATTTAATCAAATCTTCACAAAACTGAGTCACTATTTCATACCGTCTTAAGTTGACAGGTTGGGGAAAGATTAGTTGGATATGCAGACCATGAATGAGCCATTGACAAGCCATATGCAGTCCTCAGTCTCACTTGGCAACTTGCAGGGATCAGGAAGCATGGACCGTATTTGATATCCAGGTGATCCATATTCTTGAAAATTAATGATGATTGAATTTTTCAGCCCTAAGGCCTCTGCTGCCTTCCTGACCTTCTTCCTCTATACAGAAGAACCTAATAACAATCCTTTATCTGTCTGAAGCTAAGAGAGAACGTGATCTCTCTTTGTTTACACCTGCCCAACATTAAAAGCCAAAGACATTGGCTCTCATCTGGCAATCAAATCATTAAAAGCCAAAGACATTGGCTCTCATCTACACTCTTTTCCCTTCCCCAAAAAAGAAAAGGAAAAGGGCAGCAACTAGAAAGGAGGGGATAAGACTTAGTTCAGAAAAGGTGATAGAACAAAACATGAAACCCCCGTAATTCATTTTCAGTTCAATTTCACCATAACTTAATTGGATCTCATAGATCTCCAATGAGTCTGTTCTATGTATCCTGTATTTCCAAGCACATGGAGGAGGGGGGCTCTTTAAAATGAGAAAGCACAACTAATTTTGTTTCACTTTGTCTTCTGAGAAGTCCTTTCAGTCAGACTTAATTAGCTCACCTTTCCACAAAACACAGAAGCTCTTTTCATACATAGCTACCGCAGGGCAGAGCTAGCATGCTCTTGAAGAAGAAGCGTCGTTTGATAGCCGTAAAAATCAACAGGGTCCTTGAAGGATTTGTAGTGCTGTAAAGGCTCAAAATGCGACTTGCAATTTTGGACACAATTGTTTCTGCCCAAGTGCCAGAGCATTAACCAGCATTCTTGGCATTATTGTGTCAATTATGTGTCAAGAAACCCAAATGTCACATGAAATCCTTTCTTTTGTGTTACTGCTGTGCAAATGTTATTTCAGCCATTTTGACTGGTGCCACCTTCACTGACATTTTCCTTTTCAGAGCTGTGCAGCTGCCTTCTTTAACACATTCAACCCATTCTCTGGTCAAAATATTTCATAGGAAGCGGAAAATCAATTCTGTTTTCTTGCCCAGCAGTTCAGTAAATACCAAAAGCCTGACATTCTGTCCTTGTGACGGAAAACAGAATGAAAATGACAGAACACTTCTTGGTTCATGGCACCCACTGGAACAGAAAACTACTTGTTCACCAAGCCTCAGCCTCTCATCTGAGACCAGCATCTTAGTGCTGCTAATACTGCTTCGCATTTCATATTCTGCAGGAATCCGTAAGGACTGCACAGCCAGCTTTGTAGCAGAATTCTTGATTCCAACATTAGTCTTGGAAATAGGAGGAGAAAGGAATATGAGCTATGCTATAAAAACGATAAAGGTGGGAATAAAAGAAACAATACATAGTTCACCCCAACCTGTTCCTAATTCTGGAGCTCCATTGTCTCATTACTTAACGTAAGAAAATCTAACAACATTCAAAGATAGAGTTGGAAAGCTAGACCACTGTAAAATATGAAGGATTATTTCTTTCAGAACAAAAATAGGATGCACAACCCCTTGCTGAGACCTTCTCTACAGCTTTCTCAAAGCTCTGAGTGATCTTCTCTCTGATGACTCTGCTTAATTTACAAACAAGTATTTATTTATTTATTTATCAATCATATTTCTATACCACCAATTTCCGAAGACTCTTGGCGGCTTACATCGGCTAGTGATTATACATTTTTCTTTTCTTTTACTCTTTCACCCCACCCCCCTTGGTTGGCCGGCGATGTTCATATCCGGGGCATCCTCCGAGACTTCTGCTCCGCCCCCAGGATGGGCGAGTCTTGCACGCTGACTTTCGGTGTTCCGTCACGCCGAGTCGCTCCTCCATCAATTTGCCAACCAGCAATTTTTCTCTCCGAAGGATTTCAAATGTTATACAATAAGAAAACAAGTTGTTGAATGATTTTCAGGAGTGATAAATGAAGAGGTGGGTAAAGAATGAAGATATCTGTACTTAAAGTATGTATGTATGTGTCTATTTTATATGCACACAAACAAAATGAGAAAGGGTGTGAAAGGAAAGAAATTAAATGGGAAGTTGGTAAAATGAAAGAAAATCAAGTAAGAATAGGGAAGATGAATTAAAAACAAATTCCTAATTGGTCATTTGCTGATCAGAGTGCCATCACACGCAGAACTGGTAAATGAGTTGATGTATCAGTGAGATACAATTTGGTCTAGTAGTTACAGCTTCAGACGAGAAAGCAGGAGACCATGAGTTCTAGTCCTGCCTTAGCCATGGAAGCCTGCTGGGTGGCTTTGGATCTCCCTCAGTTCAGGGTTGTTGTTGTGGGAAAAATAGGGGAAGAAGGAGTATCAGATGTATTCACAGCCTTGATAAAAAATAATAAAGGTGGGATATAAATAAATAATTCTAGAAACCAATTGAAACAAAAGAAAAAGGGACAATCAAAGGTAAAAGCTCCATCTTCTTAGGAAAAACTTGTTTCTAAGTATGACCTGGAGGGGATTACAAATAGCTTCTATACAGGTCATGGATAGTACAGTATAGTTTTCAATTGTTCTTTGTACACAAGTTGATATCCAAGATGATGCCTTCCAAAAAACCAGAATATTGGAGGGAGGCAGTGTTCTTCAAGTACTTTCCCCCTGAAAGTTAAAAATTTGAAAGTTAAAAGTTTGAGATTCCTGAAACAACCATGACTTTACAGTAAGGTAGAAGTTCAGAACTTATATCATTTCTGTGGTGCGAGGCACTGATTGAACAACTTGATTTAATCCATTTCATACTCAAAAACGTTTTTCTCAAGGACTGTCTTGGAAATTGGAAGCACAGAGTCCACATACATACATGCTAAAATACACAATGCCTATAGCTGTTAATGTGCATATGTTGGACAGTTCTCACTGCTGTTGGTTGTCTAACAGCTGTACATGTATATTATCATATACTTACCCAGTTCAGACCACTTCATTTGGTGAGCCAAATAGGATAAAAGCATATTTGATGCATTAGAACAGTGTTTTTCAAACTTGGCAATTTTAAGATGTGTGGACCTCAACTTCCATGCTGGGGAATTCTGGGAGTTGAGGTCCACACATTTTAAAATTGCCAAGTTTGAAAAATAGTATTTTAGGGAAGGCAACAATGCTCAATCCTTGGACAATTTTTCAGACTTCATAGTCTTGGCAAATGAAAAGACAAGTTTCACTCTGGAAAGTAACTTTTTTCACTCCATCCTGTTACCTTGACAGTGCATATGTGCTTGTTAATTAGAATTATAATTCAAATCTACAACAAAGCCACTAAGTTTGGAAAACATACCAAGGAAATCTTGAAACTGACAGTCACTTAAATGCACAACAGCCATAATGTTAAGATGCTACAAGACTCTTGTGCTTTTTGTTCTAAGATATTAATGGCTGTCCCTGTAGAAATTGTTACCATGTAAGATTACTTTGAAGACAAAATCATAAAGAAGGGAATGGTGCATACTTAGAAGAATTCCTAAAAATAGTATATATCATTAGTATCATCATCATGGGAAACCTGTAGATGAGCTTAGAAATGTCATCTATAATTGCAAAGTTCATCAACTAAAATCAATAAGCCTGTAATTTAAGGAAACCTTGAATTAAAAAATAACAAAACATTTCCAGATTTTAACAGAAGGATGTGCTTTTGGTTCTTCCAACAATGAGGTAGTAACTCTCAAGTCCCACTGAAAATAGAAGTTGGTAACCTGACCTGTCTCAGAGATTTTTATATAAGGGTAATAGATATCCCTTCAGAATTTTACTTCAAGTTTTTAAAGTTTAATGTATATCTCTCTAGTCATTAAATTGCAATATTTTTCCTGCACAAGGAACAGGGAAGGATTTTTTTTGAAACAACAGAGGTGAGTAATAACTGATAGTACCTTCCAGCCTACTTTGATGTTCTTTTGTTTTATTATCCTGGGTTTTTTTTTTTGAAGGAAGCAAAACTGGGACAGAAATTCAGAAGTCTATTGATTCTTTCCCAAGCAAGTGGAACAGTAATGTTAAGAACAGTAGGAATTTTGAAATTGTCATGCTCAAAGGAAAGAGTGAAATGTCTCTCTGTTAAAAGCACCCTGTCAGCTGCTGCACATTTGTTTAAGAACGGAAGCTTCCATGTCTAACTGAGAATTTAATCCCACTGAGTGCGGCAGGTCTTAGTCTTATGAGTAAGTGTAGATGGCATTGCAGCCTTAAAAATGCAGTGCTTCGGGTTTTGATAAAAGAACGATCTATATTCATGCTTGAGAGACAGGAAGAAAACCTGTCACATTAGATGTAATCACTACAGGTAGTCCTCGACTTGTGCCCACAACTGAGACAGGGACTTCCATTGCGAAGCGAGATGGTTGTTCAGTGAGTTGTACCCAGTTCTATGACTTTTTTTTTGCTACAGCTGTTAAGTGAATCACCATGGTTGTTAAGTGAATTGCATGTTTGTTAAGCGAATCTGGCTCCCCTCGTTAATTTTTCTTGTGAGAAGCTGTTTGGGAAGGTTGTAAAATGGTGATCGTGTGACCTCAGGATGCTGCAATTATCATTAATGCATGCCCCCAAATTCTGATCATGTGACTGTGGGGACTCTGTGACAGTTGTAAGAGTGAAGACCGGATGTAAGTAACTTTTTTCAGCACTGTCGTAACTTCAAACGATCATTAAACAAATGGTTGTAAGTTGACAACTACCTGTAAACAGTTTTTAATCTTTGACCCAATTACCCCTTTTCCCAATCTTGAATAATACCAACCTCCCCCCAGATCTTGTTTTACACAAGTGTCTCAGTCTCAAAATGGATCCTTACTCCCCCCCCCCCAAAAAAGCAATTACAAATTGTTCTGTTACCCCCAGGATTACTTTCTTGAGAAATTACTTCCAGTTTAAGATCCAGTGCAGTACAATATCCTTTCTTAACCTGTTGCTAACAGGATGCTGGTCAGAGTGAGATGATGGTCTGTTGATTGTGGGAGTGACAGTCCAGAGCACTGAGGACATCAAACTGGAAAGCGTAGAACAAATTCACAGAAAAGTCTCATATGAGACAATTACAAACAGAAATAAAAAGGAAGGCTCAAGTAATGATGGAGAAGCACCATCATCTGCTGACAAATCCACTTTGTGTGCAGAAAGCTTGACAAAAATATTGTTTTCTCATGCACACTTTGTAACCTACAACATTAAAAGAAAAACAGGAACAGGCTTCAGGCTGAGTTTGTTGGATTGCGCTTGTTTGTTCAAAGGCACAGAGCAGATGCGTGCATTTCTCAGAGTCTGCTTTTACGGGAAAAATGTTTCTCCTTCATTCACTTCTTAGAGTTTACCTGGCTGTAAACACTTCCCTGTCTGTGCACCATCCCCTTTTTGTTCTGAATGTTCTCTTTGGACTCATTTAGTGAGAACTAATGGGAAGCTCACATCTTGTGATGGAGTGGGCAACAACCCCGTGATTATTAAAATTGCATTTAAATAGGCACTTTAAAAAATAGGGGGCTGGATGATATTAAAACAACGTTCTTAAAATTGCTTTACAAAAAGGATTTAGAAAACCTTTCGTGCAAACAATTCTTTCTTACATGGGATTATTGCAAAACAGAAGAAGCTGCCTTCAAACTCTCAGATGAAACAGATCCATTATATTTTAGAAGCTGTTTCTATCACATCTGATTGCACCGTTCATTTAATCAATGCATATAATGGATGTAAGCGTAGGCCACTGAGTCAAAACTCTTCATTTTAAAAACTGAGTCTGGCAGATAAGCCTCATTCTCATATATACAGATCATGTATTTATGCCAATTTAAGTAATTTCATGGCTGGCCAGGTGTCATGGCTCTTGGAAACTTTTTCCATCTTGACAACTCCCAGTGATGGACATTGGGTGAAATTCAAAATGTATTAGGTTTAATGTGACTTTTGATATTCTCCCCTATTTTGTGAGCAACTTAATTGCTTTTAACAGTTCCCAAAAACTATTGCCAACTTCATGACTGAGAATCTTGTAGTAAACGATTGAGCCTCCAATTCCTTATTCTTTGATCAATTCCACTGCTTATAATAGATTGGTGTCTCCCCACAGCAACTTTTCATGGTTGAAAATGTTATTTCCGAACAGAAATAGAAATAGCAGTATATTGGCTATTTGTCAACTCTTCTTGTTTGCATAATTGGATATAAATTGATGCAGGCAACTTCCATACAAGAATTTCCCATTTTTTATTTTTCAGTTATATACTGACAAACATAAGAATACTATTCTTTGAATGGGTTGTATTTCAAGCAGGTTTAGAATTTTCTTAGGTTTTGTAGTAACCTTTTATCTGATACATTTCCAACGTTGAGGCTGTTTATAACAATCAATATATAGATTATTTATTGCGCAAAAAACAAATGGATGAATTATCGGGTATACTAATAAAGGATAATAAGTTTTAAAGAAAGTTGTTGTCACTAGAATTAATGCATTACTCCATTTCATCACATTCTTTCTCAACAAATTACCATGGGTTGGCATTTATAATTTTTCCTAACCAATGAATTTTAACTCATTGTTCATTAATACATTATATTTTATACTTTTCCAGTGGGTATGTTTTAAAAAATAAATTGAATCTTACATATATTTTTGGCGTACAATTTTCTCAAATGCACACTGCTTTTTGAATGTCATCTTTCCCAATAATCTACACTATGTGGAAGATAACAGTCCATGTCTCTGCAGAATTTATTTCGGCATCTCATGTCAGTCCATCGAACGCTGTATGGCTTCCTTTATATCCATAACTATAAAGAGCAACTACAAACCTGTAGAATTTATCCAAGAGAAGTGATAGTGAGAGGTGGGGTAGATAAAAGCTGGATATAATAGAGAAGACAGAGTAAATTTATTTTTCTGCACCTGAATATAACGTATATAACACATATCGTTGCTTTTTAGAAGGGACCTCAGGTTTGAACAAATCCAAAAAAGATTTAAACATAAAATATAACCATTAAAAGCAAAGAGATGAAGAACATTTTTGTTGCTGTTATTTCAGAGAAGAATCGTTTTGTAAAAAGCTCTAAAAAGAACATAACATCTTGCCATTTTTGCTTACCCTTTTCATTTTGTTCTCTTCAGTAACTTCTGCATTTCATCATTTGGCTAAGAAACTGGATAGCCTGGGGTTTTGTTTTTTTCCTGCGCTAATAAAATAAAAAGAAATAGACTCTTAAAAAAAAAACGCAACTGCCAGAACAGAGCCTGCCAGTAAGCATGACTTCAGAAGTGGTATGAACTCCAAAAAGGATATGTTGCATTAAAATACATTAAGCATTAGTTTGTTTCAGCCAGATAAAGTTTTTTTTTGGTGATTACGTACTTCGTATTTGACTTGACAGATTTCTAAATCATTTCTCCTCCTCCTCCTCCCCCTTCTCAATTTTCACAGAATGAGAGTTTCTTCATTTACCATCTAAGCATATTTAATCACCAACAACGTGTAAACCCAAGATGGAAATTATCTGAGCAATTTACACCAGAGAGATGTAGGAGCGTGGTGGCTCATGTGGTTGGGATGCCGGGGCTGACAAGGAGCAAGCTCGCGTTGGAGACCTGGTTGCTGCTGCGTGTTGGGGTGGGCTCCCATCACTTGCCCAGCAATTCAAAAGTGTGCAAATGCAAGTAGATAGAGAGGTACCACTTTGGTGGGGAAAATAACAGGGACGTGAAAGGAGCGTCCCTGGGTGACGGTGATGTCACTGGCTCTCTCTTTCTATTGAAGAAGAATCTTGTATGAAAAAAGATAAAAGCCCAGTAAGTACATGCACAAACGCTGTAGACTGGTTTTTAAAATGGTTTCTTAGCCCTTCTTTGTCCCAAAAGAGGCCTTGTAGGATTCATATCTCAAATTTTAAAAACAGTTGAAAAACTGAAAACTTAATTTGCAGTAAACAAGAGCAGAGGATAGATAAAATTTCTTTTACAAGAAGGACGGATTTAATAAAAGCATTTGAAAGGTAGAAGGAATAAAAATATAGCCACTAAACCCAAAGGTATAACTTAAGACCACAATTTGCATGGATTCTTTCTTTTTGAAGCCTGTGGAACAGAAGACATTAGAGGACCATTTCTGGACAAATCTTCTAGTCCTACCCAAAGGACCTTTGTGATAGAAATAATAGTTAACTTTGATTAATTTTAAAAGCTCCATTCATAAATAAAAGAGGATGAGAACGGAGTGTAAATGACTGTGCTTATCTGTGGGGAGTTACTTGTCTAGGCTGAACTTTCTTTGGAGCTGACCTTATTCATGGGAGAATAAATGCAAGTTCTCACCTCAAATCTTCACAGCTCATCTGGCATTAAGCACATTTCTGTATCCCCTTCCACTTTCTGTTCCAAAACAAAGTGACTCTGCAGTCCATGTGCAGAAGCAGTTCCTCACAGCACTGAAATGAGGCAGATCAGTTGTTGACACCTTGCTTTATCAGGATCATTGGACACAGCTCCTTTAGGTAACCCCCCAGTGAGGCACCTCCTTGCTGTGGTTGGGGGGCTTGTGTGCTCTGAAGAAGATGAGAGCTCTGCCAGAGGT
>JANHZU010006424.1:332887-343908 GCA_032468055.1 Acrochordus granulatus | reverse complement strand
CCTTCCCTTCCCTTCCCTTCGAACTAAAGCTCAGAGCTTTCTGTAATTCTCATATTGTTTGAAGGATACGTATTGTAAGTAACATTATATTGGTGTTCTGCCTTCCAAGACTCTCAAAACGAGTTTATGCCAAAAAATAAATATTTTCCCCTGCTATCTATTTAAATTTGTTGGCCAAGGAGGAGACTAACAACTGAGCTGTCCAACAGGCAGGTCTACATTTTAATTAAAGAGACGCAAACCAAGTTGTTTCTAAATACGCATTTAAAATGCGGGGCATGCTACACAGAATTAATTATCCTCCACTTTGATGGAGGGGGAGGCATCTAATTTCCAAAAATTAAAATCTTCAGCGATTACCCTTGCCTCTTCAGCTTGCCCTCCGACTTCCCGGAAGCAACTGGATGAAATGAGTTCAGGCTTAAAATTTCCCTCGTGAATTAATTCGTTGGTGGCAATTTGCAAATTTCTTGCTGCTCTGCCTTTATTCGTATGCCAGTGTGACATTATATGGCATGGCAACATCGCCATCACTCTAGTGACCTGAATTCAAGAAGCGTATTGCAGATTAGCTTATGTTCACTTAGGCGCTTGAGTGTACAATTATGCCCCTGACCTCTCTGAGCATTTTGAAATGTCCCTCCCCCCATGCTTTGAATGCAGCATGTCTCCTCTAATCAGCATCGTCAATCTACCTTCTACTGCAAAAGGTGACTAATAAATGGTTTGGCAGCTACATAAGGAAAGTCTATCACATTCACTCTCTACTACACAGCTCATTACTTCTAATTTACTGTCCATTAGTAGTGACTACACGTTAATGACAATTATCGGCAATGCGAAGGCTTAACAAGCCACGGAATGAATGGGATGTTTTTACAGATCAGCCAAAAGGTCTGGGAGTCATTTTTGTTAATAAAGAAGATTAATAGCAATAGATAGCCAGACTGGTGTAGTGGCTAAGACAGGAGGCTAGAAACTAGGAGACTGTGAGTTCTAGTTCTGCTTTAGGAACGAAGACATCTGGGTCGCTTTGGGCCAATCGTTCTCTCTCTCTCAGCCGCAGGGAGCAGGCAATGGCAAACCATTCCTAAAACCTTGCCAAGAAAACCAGTTGCTAGGAGTCAACACTTACTTGAAGGTGCACACACACACACACACAAGCAATCATGGGGAATCTGCAATTGCTTTTTGTATGGTATTTGGGAAATCAAAAGCCGGTACAACTGTACCATTTTAAATAACCAATCTATTTTGTCTTGAAATATACAGAAATATGCAGGTAGGCAGATTCTCAGAGTGCCCTACAGGCCACTTTATTTCTATAAAAAATATACAAAAAAGTCAAGAGGAAAGTTGGATCGACTACACAGAAAGTAAACAGTGTCTGCCTGATTATGGATGACCAAAAATGCAACTAATTAACCACCAAAAATTATGACTGTAATTTTTAGTTATATTTTTAATTACAATTTTAATTCTTATCCTACAACTCTAAACATGGACAGCCTCAAATACATACATAAATAACAATAGCCAGGGACAGGAATGCTGGGAAGAAAAAGTCCCAGCACCAGGTGCCACGAGAATGGAAGGCAACGTGAAAATAAAGGTTGAGAAAAGGAAGGAGGGGAAAAAGACAGGTGGAAACAACTGACAGAAGCAGAGAGATCACTAATCTCCTCTCTCTAACCGTTCTCCAGACTGGATCAGGAATCCAAGAGATTACTAAGACAGAAGTGATGCAGATAGCTCTGTGGAACAAATGGTAATGGAAGCCTTCTACAAGGAAGCTATCAGTGGTGAGCTACTCCTACCCTTTCTTAGACATATTAAGTTCATCAGGAAATCTGAAGAGCCATAATCTCTTTGTAAATGATGCAAAGCTACATGGCCGATGGCTTGACTGGCTTTTGGGCAGCTTCTAGTCATTATGTTTCTCTGCCCCATTTCTTACACCTTGTTTCTTACAGTTTTCTGTATTTTCCTTACGTATTTTGAGTGATATTCATAATTGTTCTGGGCCTGTTCATTGCTTTCACTTGCTTTTTAGAGCTGTGAGATTTATTTTAGACTGAAGACTTGAGCTTTAGTTACCCTCATGGCAAACAATACCATATCAACACTTTTTAATTTTTATTAAATAATTAGGTAATAAATTGTTAAGTAAAATGATTAAAATGTATCCATTGGAAAGAAAAAATCAAATAACTAACAAACATTGTAATTTATTATAGCCGAGCCACAGCATAGAAATCTATAGTCCAGAAATATCTTCAACAGTTTGCTTATTTATTGAATTAAAAAATCTCTGGGGGAATCAGAAACATTACATTTCATTGTGTGTTACATATACTGGATAAATACCAGCAGAGCAAAATGTTTTAATATAGATTAGAAATTGATCTGATGTAGTATGGGAATAGATTGCTGATAGGAAAAGATCTCTAAAGCTAACCATGGTTCAATTATGAGAAAGACATTTTTCTAATAAACAATGAAAGAAGCATAGACATAATTGGCTGAACGAAAGCGATTGACTGAAACTGGATAATGTTTGTAAATGAAAGAAAGGATATTACAAAGGCTTGTGATAAGCCCCTTGCCCTGAACTTAAAGGAGAACGTAATCAGCATGATGTCCACAGCTGTTTTTCACATCTAGGTTGAATCTTACAACTTATTATGTAATAGAAATATGTAAAGAGTATTTTTGAACATATTAAAAATAAATTTTCTTCATCCATCTAATTGGTACAGGGACCTGTCATGTAGCTAGATCTTTGTATTGGGCTGCAGGTTCAGAAGAGCACAATGAAATATTCAAGAATGGAGAAAGCCCTTAGGGGAACTTGGTTTGTTTAATCCAGGCTGTTCAACCTTGGCAACTTTAAGATATGTGGATTTCAATTCTCATAATTCCTCAGCCAACATAGCTGTGCCAAAATTGGACATCCCTGGTTTAGTCTGAAGAAATCGGCTGACATAATTACATTATTCAAGGATTTATACCTTAGGAGGAGAGCCACCGTGGTGTAGCAATCAAGGAACCAGACTAGAAACTTGGAGTCTGTGAGTTTTAGTCCTGCCTTAAGCAAGAAACCAGCTTGGATCAGTCAGCCTTGGTCAGTCCTAGGAAGCAGGTAATGGCAAACTATTTCTGAAAAACCTTGCCAAGCAAACTGCAGACACTTTTCCAGGCCGTCACCAGGAATCAGCACTGATTGAAGGCACACACATACAAACACACACAAATAAAGCAAAAGATAAACAAGATTTATTTCCTTCTGCCCAAAACATAAGCCCTGATGCAGTTAAACAGATGTTAATGAAAACACAGACTTCTGCTGAAGATTATGAGAAAGTTCTTGATTGCATGAACAATTAACTAGGGATCTTAACACAGCATTTGTACAGCTGTGTACTTCCTGCACTGAGCAAAAAAAATGTAGTGGGTAATAATAAAATGGATTGCTGAGCATACAAAACAGCTCTCTCTTTCTCTCCCCACTTGAATATCATCTTAGAGGATTCGTAGATTTATCATCCTACCCATTAGAGGATGGGTAGGATGATAACCTACCCATGCACTACTGCTAGACATAGTAAAGTAGAATCTGTGCAGAGAAAATGGACTGTGAGTGTGCATTTACTCTTTAAAAAATCTAGCAACAGCAGAAGACCTCGGTGTCATTTTGCAAGACTGTTATTTCAAGCCTCAAACCACAGAAAGACACAAGCGCAACTGATACAGAAGAATAGAAATAGTTTCTTTCCTAGTCTAAGGAGGATAATAAAGGCAGAATAGGAAGCATCTTTTGTAGTCAACAAACAAATAGACCAACATAACCATAATCTATGAATATGGACAATGTAATATTAAGAAAGAAGAGAAATTATAGTGTTTATTCAGTCTCAGAAGACAGCAGTGTAGAACTTCACAAGGAAAGGATTCAGTAAGATTAAGGAAGTCTTTAACAGCCACAACAACTGGGAAAAATTTTGATCTGTCCAGGGAGTTAAGAACTATCACTCCAATGTTCATGCAATTCTCTGTTGACTAATGCTCTTGGAATATTGACACTATAAAAGAAGAATGTTACTAATATTTTCTGGAACAAAAGCTTACCTACGTATGGAAAAAGAAGTTGAAAAATGTGCCTATATTGACATTACAGTTATTTCAGCATAGCATAATACTGTTGAATACTGGAATAGGCTACGTTTCCTGGGGATTCACAAATTAGTAAAGATGTAGTAAGGAAAAAATAATTTTGTCTGTTAGGGATGGTAGAGCAGAGTAAGCTTATACAAGCTGAACTAATTGTATTATTAATTATAATGTATAAATGTTTAGCTGTAAAGAACATCTAACAGAATAACTCAAAAAATTAGTATAACATCATAGGCCTCAGTGGGGTTGAGTGGAACAAGGGTGGGGACAAGTGGTAAAGTATGCACTGTGTTGGAGAGCAACCATCCCGGCAGGGAGAAGGGTGGCTCAAGCACAGAATTAAAACATAAAAAGGCTGAGTCATGCCCTCCCTGACTGCTTTAGAACCTTATCGAGTAGTTCCCATGTCCAAGCTGCTAGTCTGAGGAGATGCCTGTATTATAGGCAGAATGTAATAAAGTTGATAGATTGAACTCTACATACCTGGTTGTTCATGCCTGATAATTGGAATATTATAACACAAACCTCATGATTTAGTTACTTTTATCCGAAAAACAAGTATGAAAGACTGGGATTTGAACTATGAAATTGTGATGCTTTTTTTGGGGTCATGGTTAGTTTCAAATTATTTGATGATATCAAATCTCAAATTAGCCATACGTACTTGGAGTAATTTATAACTCCTGCATTTACAATCTCACTTCAATCTCTACACTTATTTTGCCTTACTAATTTCTTTTGATGTCATCTAATCTGGTTAAGAGCTTTAGAGAAACAAAACAAACACTCGCACACTCATTGGCATTTTGAATGGTCCCCAAAAAAGTATTGGCCAATGTTGTGTTTTCTATGGTCCTATGTAGAATCAGAAGGAGTTGGGAGGGAGTTAGAAATATGTATCTTGAAGGTAAACTGGATTGAGCAATAGTGTAGTGGGAATAAAATGAAACCATAAGACATGTCAATCAAGTACATCAGTGAATGAATACAAACCACATTCTTGGCACGGGGAATTAAAAAAGAATCAAGAGTGCTATCTATTGGACAGTCCCATATAATCTGCTGTCTATATGGACAAACCCATGTAATTTTCTTTATAGCAATAAGGAATTGATTTTTTTTGTTGTTTTCTTTCTTTTTTACTTCCCAGTCTAAGTATGAGCTACACAGGTAGCCCTCATTTCATGATTGCTCTTGGTTTTAGAAAGATGGTTGATGTGACATGATCACTAAGCAAATTGTGAGAAAGAGAGACGGAGTTGCTGTCTCATTCACATAAACTTGTCTCATACATTACTCTGCGCTTGGCTCACTTTTCTCTCCATTTTCCCCTTCTCAAAGCAAAGTTTAAGCAAGCTCTCTCTTCCTGAGCTGCTTTTCTCCACAGCACAAAGCATTCCTAAAAAGTGATAACTGCAAGTAAAGAAGCTCAGCTCTGTGACTTTCATGAGCTGGTTAGAATCCTTCCAGCTTGCAGCTCCTGCCTGAAATTGAATAGGCCTTAATCAATTTCACACTGGACGCTTTGGTTGTTGTAAAAACGGCATTGGTCACAAAGTTACTTTGTCATGATCATCATCATTGCAAATGGTCGCTGTCTGAGGCAGTAGCAAAACGAGGACTACTTGTATGTTAAGTACAAGCCTGAACTTAGTCTGAGTATCACCACCAGCTGGATAATGTGATAAATGAAATTTCAGAACACATCAATCCAAATGTAGCTTCCAAAGCACAGGAAGTAAGTCTTCTATCCTGATTTACTTTAGTCAGACTGCATCCTGAATCTACACTGTGTTTTAACATCACACTGGAACATTTAGAGAAATTAGAACAGATTCAGAGGAAGGCAATGAAGTTCACTGAGGGACTAGAAATGAATCCCTAGGGAGAGAGGCTGAAGGGTCTGGCTACGTTTAGCCTTGAGGAGCTGTCACTGCTTCTCAAGACGAGAAGATATATAGTCCTCTTCATGTCTGAACTGATGGGACACGCAAGGTCAAGAGCTGTTTTCATTTGTTTCGGACTGGAGGGGATGCAGTAGATTAAGGAAGGCAGGTTTGCCTGAGTATTAGAGAAACCTTCCAGAGCCGTTCAACAGAAGAACCAATTACTCAGAAGCAGCAACTCACCTTCATTAGTGTTGTTAAGCTAGACAGCCATCTGTCTGGGAGGTTTTAATTTGAATTTCTGCACTGAGCATGGAATTCTGGCCTAAACGGCTCCTTTTAATTCTCAGATTCTCTTTTGAAAAAAGCCTTGAGCAATGTCGCCAACCATTGGTTTTTATGCAACGTGGGTTAGCCAAAGCAGAAGAGATTTCAAAGTTTCTTCAGTGGCTTGTTCATAAATGGTTCAGGTTCTATATATTAGACAATTGCAGAGATGCCAGCCCATGGCCCTTTTTGAATTTCAAATCAAGAGAAGCCATCAAAAAAGGAGAGGTCCTTTCAAGTAATAGAAACATTCAAGATAAATCTCTTCATGTTATTCATTTTTTTAAAAAAATATAAAAACTATTGTGTGGTATGCAACTCTTAAGTTATTGACTTGTGCAGAAAACTAAAAGGTTGGCGTGTTTTTTTCACCAGCTCTGAGAAGCAAATGATCAGCATCTGGTTTCATCTAATGCAAGAATGGCTAAGAAACCTCTCATTTCGACAACCAAATTATTTCAAGCTATTCTCATCATAGGAATTTTGATGGAATTTAGTAATTTTTTTCAGGTATATAGACCTACAAAGCACGCTAATTCTGCTATATAAGTCGCCTTCAGGAATCTATGCTTAATTGATAGAACTCTTATTGAGTTAATTGAACCAATGGCTTCAGTTTCAAAGATACTTTAATTAAATGCATGAATCAAAACAATTTTATGATTTGAATTAGAAACTTATATTAAATCACTTATGAATTGTTTTTCATCAGTTCAGAAATCTGACTCAATTCTAACTGGATAGTTTGATTCATATATACTAATCAGATTGGATCTATTTTTCCATATCGTCTAATACAATTGGATCAACTTTTCAAATTGATTTGAATCTTCTTATAGACCCGGACTGATTTTCCAAATCAATAGTATAATTTAAATTGGATCAATACTTATTTACACAAGTCCACTGATCAGTAACACACGTGACCCACTTGAAGTGGAGTCATGTGATGACTCCAGTGGAATCATGTGATTGACTTGGAGATGTCAATCATTTTAAGTTGTCTTACACTGACCACAGTGCTGATTCAGTTGAGGAGCACTTACAATGACTCCAATAACTCCACTCTTATTTCTCTTTGGAGATGTCAATCATTTCTTGCCAAGAAGCCCCTGCTCTATCATTAAATTATAGCCTTTCCTTTGGCAGGATATCCTAGAATCCTCAGTGGCAGGGTAGTTGCAAATTGAGGGAAATTAGGAATATTTCATGAAATATTGTTATGTTTATTTCAGGGCAACCATTGGTCATGTGACTGGAGGCTATTCTCAGGCAGACTGTTTTCATCAGGAAAATCATTTCTCAAGCTGTTTCTCTCATCCTGGGGAGTATGTGTGTGTGTGTGTGGGATTTTTCAGATATCTATGAATCCACCTGTTTCCCCCCAACTTTCAGCCATATTTTTCCATTCAGTTGCATTCATTTTAAGCGCTAAGCTATGAAAATAGAATTGAATTTACTAAACCCTGGTCTTCAGCTAGAATCATTGCTTAAGATTCTTCTGCAATGGGTCAAGCTGAAAACAGCATGCAATTTATCTTACTTATGCCAGAGACTTCTTTTTCTGACATGCATTTTGAGTACACTGTATTTTTTCCAAGTTCCTTAGGATTTTGCAAGTATATGTTTTCTTTGGTTAGCTGATCTAACTTCAATCAACCGCCTTCCAAGAAATGCTACACTTTTCACAATTTATTTTCTGTATTTTCAAATATTCTCAATCTTATGGCAGCTATTTTGTCAGAATGTAACAAATAGCATATGAGGAATGCAGTGCCTAACAATCTTAGGGAATGAACTTCTTTTATGATTCCTAGTATTTCTCTTGGCATTTTTTCTGGGTGCTATTGTGATTCCTCCCTCCTCAACAGGTAATTATTGAATTCAGCATTCAAAAAGATGCTTGCAGCTGTTATCAGGACAGCAACACTCTTACTATGTTGTTTCAGTCCTTCAGTCTTTTTGGCAGTTTACCTCTGATTGTATAATTTTGGAAAGATAATATGAAAGCCCAACTATATTATAAAGAAGTACGACTGTAATTCTATGATCCTTGAAGAGGTAGCCCAGAGTTCATAAAATACACACAATCTCCCCATCTAAACATGGAATCCAACTGCCACAGAAGTCTCCAACACTATTAGAAGCAAAAACTGGATGTTTGCCAGTGTGACAACCTCCCTAGATAGACCAACCCAGAAAATAATTTCCATGGAAAAACTAAAGCTTCCATTATTGAGGTTGGCTATCCTAACAGAATCTTGAATACTGATTATATTGTACCTCCTCCTTTTTATACTCCAGTGCATTAGAAAGGCAGCTTCCTGACCCATTTTTGAATGTTATCTTCCCTAGACTTAAAAAATGCTTCTACCCCTTTTACTAAATAATGATTTCTGTAAATGTCTACCACAGTCATCTTTATTATTGTCTATTCAGTGTATCTGGAAGGATCAGGCAATGTGAACTTTTGTATTTACTAGCATATGCCAACTGTTAATTTTCCAGCAGGATATTCATTTCCTTTCCCTGGAATTTGCCTTCAGTTTTGTCTTCCCTCAACAACTTTCCTCAACAAGATAATTCTGCCTTAATCATAATTAGAGACTATGAAGTGGTTCACATGTAATGCTAAGCATGCAACCCTCAATCCAGTATATTAATTGGAAATACAGTTTCTGTCACTCTAACTACTATAATGTACACTACATACACTATATGACTAGCTTAAAACAGGATTGAGTAATCAGACTATCTTAGTAAGCCATAATGCAGTTGATTTGTTCTATGTTATATGAACACAGTAGCTCTGTTTTATTAATCTATGTTTGAAATTGAATATAATTAAAACCTGTCATGGATGGTCTGATGTGGGAAGAATAACTTCACCTACAGTTTAGTGCTACAGGTTATGTATCCAAACAAAAAAAGTCAAGAAATATTCTATGAAAATTTTTGCTCTGATGTGAAGATCTGCATTCTAATTGCAAAAGAAAAATAAAAAATAAGTCTGCCCTTCCCTGTCTTCCTAATATGAATCTGCTATTCTAAACATACTATTACTTTTAGTATTGATGCTAAAAGAATTAACACCTGCTAGTATATGACCAGTTTAGATTCAAAATGTCAATGACTGTTTGAGCCATAACAGAATTGAACACAGTAGTTCTGGAAGTATTTGGGTGGGTGTTATGGTTTGCTGAAGCCTCTGTCTTGTGCAACCCTGTTGTTAGACATTATATATTATATAGATATTATGTAAAAGACTTACTTAAGTGTGACACCCAGTTTTGTCTCTTACCCTTGGAGATTCTGCCACCAACTTAACATTAAAGTACTAAATTAGTCTTGGGGTCTTCATATATGCAGTCGTTCTACTTTTTTTTGCTTGGTTTGGTTGCAGTTACCAAACCAATTACACGCAGTAACATCTTTAAAAATAATACATAGTTATCAAAAGAGACAAATTGGTATGTTTGAGGTGTATACATTCAATTTTTGTGACATGGAAATTTTTTTTTAGATGGAACATTTAGTCATGACAGTCTTCAACTTAACATGTGTGCATTATTTTAAATTCTCAGGAAAAACATTGATTGGTGGTATGTGAGATTGTGCATGTAGCTGGTCAGCAGTTCATTAAACCAAACACATCTTTTCCCAAGATTACATTGCAACTGTGGAGGGCAGTCATACTATCATTGGAAAATATGCAGCTCTTTTAAGATGTTGCCAATAGATGTTACTTGAGCAATCTCCATGGACTTTGTAGCACCTTGTCTCCTTCAAATTTTAGGCAGAGCAAAGCCTTATCAAATTTGATCTCAAAAGGAACAACTGATCTACCAGCCTACTACAGTGACAACAATGCTAAAACATGAATGAGCCCTAAACTGTCCACTCTTAATTATTGGGGTTGGATCTATAATACATTAATTAGCCTTAAAACCCTTTAAAATAATTGGACAAATCATGTCTGATCCAAACTTGAATGTCTGTTTATGAACAAAAGACAGAACTAGCATTACAAAATAGTTGATTACTGGGGCATAAATCATAATGCTTTATTTCTGGAAAAAAGTCTACATGTGAAATCATAGCAGAACAAATTGATTGGGATTTAAATCATAAAAGCTAGGGGATCAGTCAAGAAGTTTTCTTTAGACATCTATAGCACTGTTATAAAAAAATAAGTTATATTCACAGTGATAAATCAAGACTAATTTACATTTTCTGCAGTGGGATATCAGCCTGGAACTCTTCAATACTAATTGCTCCTAATATAATAACTAAAAATTTGAAATTAATAGTTTAGATACCATTTTATCTGCCTCCAGGCAGCCATATTTGCATTCAGTCAGTGAAAGAGTAGGAGTTGGTTCCTGAAATCTTTCTTCATCCTTGTAGAGTTCTGACAGTTCAATTACATTTTCAGCATGTCTCTTTCTGACATCTTCATTTTTTTCCAAAGTGGATCTGTTTTGTGCACCTATGTTCCTCAGGGACATATTTAAAGCTGCAGTAGCCTTTTGCTGAATCAGTTTAGAAAACTATTTTCTGACTCATTTGGCACATTTACTTGTTATCACACTGTTGCTGAAATACACAATTCCCTGGATTAGAATATTGAACAGC
>JANHZU010006424.1:315614-331064 GCA_032468055.1 Acrochordus granulatus | reverse complement strand
GGATAGATAGCATAGTCAGTGTGATGGGTGTGAGCTTGGGAAGACTCCGGGAGGCAGTGCAAGTCAGGGGGGCCTGGAGTAATGCAGTCCATGGGGTCGTGAAGAGTCGGACACGACTGCGCAACTGAACAACAACAAAATGTTCACCATTGCTTCAGCTGATTAAACAAGTTGAGAAGGATTGTAGTAATAAATGTCTCTGTTCCCAGTCACTTCTAATTGCCCAACGTTCCTCCAAGGTCAGGGGTGACAAAACCTAATATATTTGATAGCTTTGGTTATGTCAGGATAAGTAGGAAAACATCACTTTTATACTTGTACAGCCAGGGATAATTTAAACTTTCTTGGTCAAAATGAAGACAATGTGATGAAGATATAGAAATATAAAACAGATTGCCAGATTTTTTTTTTGTGTGTATGTGCTCTGGTTAGGTTCAGGAGAGGAGAAGCTCTTTTGAATTGGTTATGCAATTTGGTAAAGGGAATTCCCTACATATATGCTTCAGATTTGGCTGTGGGACTCATTTTAAAGGCAACTTCATGTTAATGTATATAATATCACATGTGTTAATGTTTCACATAATTTTTATGTGAAAATATCCCTAAATGTTATTTTTATTTTCCCCTTTTGGAGACTGAGAGATAGAGATTGATATAGTGAGTGGGCACTATATAGATTTATAAATAAATAAATGAATAAACTTGATACTTCCATCTGAAAAAAAAAACATTGTGGCTAATGAAAGCTTCAGATCTGCCTATGTGTGTGTATGTGTCAAATAGAAATCAAATAAATATATATACAATGCGCTGTTGGTATGGTTTTGCAAAATTAGTTGTCAAGAGAAGATACAAACTGGATTACCTTCCTTAATAGCACCATGCCACAAACAGCATCTTTTGCTCACAATAAAGATGGTATTCATCAATTATGGCACATTTTGGCTAATATTCCACAAATACGACCAAAGCACAGTATTACTTCAATTAAGTTCACACTATTATACGCAAGATAGATTCTCTAATCTGGGGACTAATTCATAAGCCAACATATTATTGTCCACATCCTACCATCTACAAGATAAATGCAGACACTCAGAGTACAAAAGGAAGAGGGAATAAGCTAAGGAAAAAATAAAATAAAATTGAGAGTTGTTTTTGAATACAACTGAAGAAATCCCCCAAAACAGAGACAAATTTAAAGAGCAAAAGACAATGTTGAATTCATGTAATGACTTCATGGAAGCTAAGACAGAAGAAGAGAAAGATATGGAGAATTATAATTAATAAGGTGGGTATGAGAGCAGTGTTTCTTTGCTCTCATATCTGCCTTATTAATTAAAAGTAATGTAATTATAATTAATATAAATTATAATGCAGTACTTTCATGCTGGCTGGGGAATCCTGGAGAGCTGAAGTCCATACATCTTAAAACTGCTGATGTTGAGAAACGCTGAGCTAGAGCGAGCTGTATTTTTTTAATCTGATATCTTTATTTTTCTTACTATTCTTTACTTCTTTTTTTAACTTTGAATAATGTTGTTCACCCTGAAAGGGAATCACTTGATGGGTATGTAGGGATATATTTGCATTTTAATTCAATAATTCCAATAAATTAAAGATCAAGCAAAAGTACCAAAATTATGGGAATTATTGTATGTGGCCATTAATTGTAAAACGCTTGTTGCTGAAAAATCAATGTCTCATTATGTTCCCAAATGATTTCTAGAGTCCTCTTTTTAATCTACTATATGAACCAATAATCTCTTTAAGAACTACCAGAAGATGGAGCTCTATTAATAAGCCTACTTTGCTGAACGGCATTTAGGAAAATGCAGACAAATTGCATTGGAAATGCTAAAAAATTGCTTTGTTTTCCCTTGGACCCAAAAATATTGAAAACAGGTCAGTTACTAGTTTTACTTCAAATCTGAGAAAACAGTTTTAACATAATCAACATGAGAGGCAATGTATCATCTTCCTTTTTTTCCTATTGATTTTTTCCCTCACATGAATTTAAAGGCTCTGCTTTGTTTTTTTGCCTACACAGCAGAACTAAGTTAGACAAGGAAATAATTCTGAATCTTAAAATATTGGCAGCAAAGATTTTAAAACTTCGGGTTTATAAAAATACAAGTTTATTTCAAGCCCTTTAGATTTCAGTTTTCATTTCCTACTTTTATTTCCAAATAATACCACTCAAGATGATAAATCTACTACAGGGTAAGCTGCAACTATTTCCCTAGGTATTTATGATTATGGAAAATGTTTTGAGATCGGGGACATTTCTTCCGCTGTGCCTAGATTCCTTGAAGTTCTCAGGATTAATTTAAACCAAGCCACCAGGTAATATCTTACCCTTGATTATGAACTGAAGTTATCAATTTTCACCTGGAAGTGCAATTTTCTGTGCGTATTAAATATACAGGATCAATTGTATGCTATACTTGTTGTGAGCCTTGTTTATTTTTATTTATTTCTTTATTTTATCTGTTTGCTTGTATCCCACCTTTAATATTTTTACAAATAACGCAAGATGGTGAATATATTTAATACACGTTCCTCCTCCTATTTTCCCCCATAATATCACCCTGTGAGGTGAGTTGGGCTGAGAGTGACTGGCCCAAGGTCAACCATCCGGCTTTCATAGCTAAGGTGGGATTAGAATTTCCAACCTTCTGGACTCCTGGAAAGATCTAAAGACATGGCTTTGCAGGTTGGCTTGGGAGCTGGATAGCCATGTGTCATCAGTGAGGTAGCTATTTGACTGAGGGCTTCACCTCTATTTTATTTTATTTACAATCACAACATTCCTATGCCACCAATTTCCGAAGACTCTTGGCGGCTTACAAAGATTAGCAATTATATAATACATTATTAACCCTGTCCCCCTTTGCTGGCCGGAGATGTTCACATCCGGGGCATCCTCCAAGGCTCCTATTTAGTTTCCCATTTTGTTCTTCTTTTAACTTTTAGCCTTTATCTTTTGTTTTATTTTTATGCTTGTATTGATTTATCGTATTGATTGTTTATATATATTGTATAGGTATTTTATTGTGAGCTACCCAAAGTCAATTACAGTGAGTTGGGCGGCAAATAAATTGAATAAATATATGAATAAATACCCTCTAGTTTCTAGCCTGTTCTTTAACCACTAGACCAAAGAGTTAAACCATGAATGCTGATTGCCTTCAATACAGAGAATTTTCTCAAAAACAAGATGATTAGTTGTTTTTTATGATTATTGTTAGAGGCGTGGTGGCACAAGTGGATAAGATGCTTGATTTGTCAGCTGGAAATTGACAGCCCAAGTTCAAGATCTGGCGCTACCATGCAGCAGGGTGAGCTCCTGTTGTTTGCCTCAGCTCCTAGCAGTTCGGAAGCATGTAAAAATGCAAACAGATAAATAGGTACTACCTACTTCGGCAGGAAAGGTAACAGTGTCCATGTGCCTTTGACATCCAAGTCATGCTGGCCGCATGATTATGGTAGTGTCCTTGGACGAATGCTGACTCTTCAGCTTGGAAACAGAGATGAGCACCGTTCCCTAGAGTTGGTCATGACTGGCAGGGAAACCTTTACCTTTATGATCATTGTTATGATATAGATTATAATATTATCTTTACTTCCTTCATTTTTTTCTCCTAGATCCCTATAACTCTCCTCATGCACTTCTCAGTGTAAGGCTTCCCACATCATGTGTAACTCCAAAAAGAACAGTTGGTTCCTTATTCATTTGCTTACATGTACCTCCTGCTCATTTGCAGAGACTCCAGGAGGTTAATTTCAAAATTAAATTCATAAAATAATCATAACCTAAAATTATCACAACAATATCATACAAATTAAGGGAAAAAAGGCAAAAACAGAGATGTTCACATTGTAGTTCTCAGCATTTAAATTCTCTCTTAAGAACAAAGTCTCTGAAGTAAAATAGCAATGTGGGGATCATATGGATTTCTGGGCAGCAAAATATTGTACAGAGATGGCAAAGGCCAGTGTGAATCCATAAGACTGAATACTTTTCTTTTGGAGGAAGTGGTACATATTGTCGAGCAGTGTTTTTCAAAGTTGGCAACTTTAAGACATTTATTAAAAATTAAATGTTTAAATTTAAACTTTAAATTAAATTTTAAGAGGCTGAGAAACACTGGTCTAGACCTAAGTCATTCAGGGTTTTATAGGGATGACCAGCATTCTGAATTATATCCAAAAACCAATTGGTAAGCAATACAGCACCCAGAATGTTGATGTTGATCTATAGTATTAGTTCACTGCTAGGATATGGACTGCTGTTGTGGGAGAAGGAAGGGCAGAACCAGGGGTTAAGAGGGAGATCAGCCTGTAGTCACTACACATGCACAAACTCCAAAGGTTCAACCCCTTGTAAAGACCGTTAGCCTTAATGGGGAGTCCAGTTGCTTGATGGGCAGTTGGAGAAATTCTTGTGACCTTGTAGCTTCAATAAATCTGTTGACTAGAGCTGCACTGACTAAGCCTGATCCTTTGAGCCTTACAGATGTGTTATGTATCAACTGAAATTTCTGAGTAGTTTTCAAGGGTAACAGCAAGTAGGACATGTGGCAATAATTTAAAGAACAAGAATGTAAATTAATTACTTGGTACAGGAAGAAGGGGTATATACTAGATACATCCAGGCAAAGCCATCTCCCCCAGCTGATTGCCTCCACTGATGCTCTGGCAGGAGCCGTGGGTCCAGGTACATTGGAACAGAGAAGCAGTTGAATTGTGACTACATTGGGACTAAAGTCCTTGGTCTATATATGGAATGAAAATTCTTTTGTCTGTATAAGATCATGAGAGGAGAGAAAAAAGAGGGGGGAGTCTACTGCTCTCAAACATGGACAGAAACCCTGTGTTGAATCTTAGAGATAACATGTTTCACTCTCTCTTGTAACAGAAATTAAAACTGCAGCTTTATAGAGCTTTAAAAACTCTAATTGGTTTAACTTGAAAAGTGCCAAAATACAACAAACCAGTTTCATTCTAAGTAACATAAAAAAAAGTTAATTACTGCAATTCCATGTTCTCCACTGTCTATCACATCTGTCTCCGGTCTTCTGTTCCACCAAAGATTTCTTCTGAAATGATGAACTAGTTAAAGATATTTCCTCCTTGTAATTCTAAAATATCTCTGAATACAGCTGCTGCTTGCCTATGGATGGTAATGTACACAGCTGCTGCAAAGAGTGGATCTCCACATTGCTTCTTCAAGGAGATAGGTACTATCTCCTCTCTCATCTTCTTATCTAGCTACTCATCCTCTTCTGATTAGCTGGAGAAACAAGATAGGACACAGATCGAGCCTGCAGATCATGCTGCAGAAAACTGTCCATTTCATCCAAGTTCATGGGCTCAAAAAGAATCCCAAATCACTTTGCCAAGTTTATCCTGTGCCAAAATGGAATCACAACCTGAACAAATACAAATGATTTTATCATTGAAGTGTGTAGTCAACTTGCTAAGCTGCCTCATGGAAGATAAGAACATGCTGAATTTTACTGTCCTTATTGCCAGTAGAGATCCAAATACAGTTATTTTTAACCTATATTTGGTCATGTTAAATCCTTATCTTCCTCCGTTCTTACATCTAGATGCTGCTTCTGTCACTCCATCCCTAGGACAGGGGTATCCAACTTTGGCAACTTTAGGATGTGTGGACTTCAATTTACAGAATGCCTCAGCCAGCTGTGGTGCCCTAGGATATACATCACATAAACAAGCTTTATGGATAAAAATCTTGCTGCAGGCCTTTTTATAAATCAATCTGTTTATAAAGGTATTCCTGACTACTGTTTGTGGATTATAAAACACGAAGTTATACGTATTTATGTTTTATTTTGATAGAATTATACCATCAATACATCTGTATGTTTCTCTCAAATTCTGTTTCTAAAATAATTAAGAAATCAATCTTTTTAGTACAGGTGGTTACTTTTGCTGCTGTCATTATTACTCTTGAGTATTTAGAGCTATCATTTCTGGGCTACAAATATCTCAGTGACAAATATCCAATTCTTTGTTGCCATCTTCTGATCCTTGGGATTTCTGCAGTCCAAATGTGGTAGCCCTTAAGGGTTTCCAGTTTCTCAAAAATACATTTGTACATACATTTATAGATTGTCTGAACCAGAAGGGGGTTGATCATGTTTTGTTAGTCATATGCCATTATAAGAGAGCCAGTTTGGTGTAATGGTTAAGGCATCAAGCTAGAAATAGAAAGATTATGAGTTCTAGTCCTGCCTTAGGCACAAAGCCAGATGGGTGAACTTGGGCTAGTCATTCTCTTTCAACCCAAGGAAAGAGGCAATGGAAAACCACTCCTGAAATCCTGCCAGGAAAACTGAAGGGACTTGCCCAAGTAAGGAACAGGAGTCAACATTGAACAAGAAGGCATATACACACCTACACACCCACACAGACACACCCACACAAATACTATGCTAGATCTAACAGCAAAAATCCAGGAGGTTAGCTGAATTTGTCTGCTATATCATTAACAGTAACTGCAGAAACACTACCTATAAGAAGTCAGAAGAAAAAAAAAATGTTTCTCTCAATGAAAGTTAGGCTATAATAGAGATATAGTACAATTTTACTACCAGCGGGTAGTGACATCCATTTTCTTTATAGGGTATGTGTATGCCTTTATTTATCCTCAAGGATGTTCTGTATCTCCTTCACTATTACTATTTTGATTACAGTTTCTTCCATACTGAGTTGCTATTCTAATACCTACTGAATCAATGCAGAAATCCTTGGGTGCCTTAGTAGGTAAAAGACTCTGCTCTTGCAGCCTTTAGAGCAAGAGAGTATTTTTTAACTTCTAGGTGACAAATCTATAGTTCTCTAATGGCACTGCTCATTTGACCTTTCCAGTTCAAAGAAACTCTTTCTGAACTTTTCAATAATCTATTGTTTTTAGATTTTCAATAATCTTTTCAATAATCTATTGTTTTAGATTTCTATCTTATGGTGAAGTTGCCTTGAATGAAGAGAAGCTCTGGTATCTTCCCCACAAAGGGGAAGATTTATTTACAGTAAATTTATTTACAGTAAAACTTCAGTTATATTTCTAAACTTAAGATGGTTGTCTTTCATTTGCAGAAATGGAAATCGCTCCCTGCTTCTCTGGAAGGTTACGATCTTGGGATAAGATAATACTCTTGGCTGTTTCATCTTACATTTGTATACTGTATTAGTATATATGCAAATGTGTACACTATACTAGTATAAATGCAAATACTGAAGCTTTTGAGTGTCCCAAAATCTTTATCCAAGCATGCATTCTATCTCGTTAAAAGTATTACATGTGCAAGATTCCTACTGGTTCAATTTAATATACTTACAGTAGAGATGATCAGATGGTAGATTGCTCTCTTCTTGAATATTGTTTGACTTGCAGTACAAAAAGACAAAGATTTCTGATTCCCAGTCATTTAACAACAGCAACAACAAAATGTTAGGTAATAAGTAATGGTTTGTTGGTGTTTTTGTTTTGTTTTTACTGCATGTGGTATACTGAGAACCTGCTGTATGTAGTGATGAAGTTGCTGGTCTAGAAACCAGGAGACAGGCTTCCCTTGGATTCTATTTTCTCTCATCCCAGTCCACTTCTCAAGGTTGTTGTTCTGGAGAAAATAGAAGGCACATGTATTAGATGTGTCCATCACCTTAAATTGACCAAAATATATTTTAAAAGGCAATATTAAAAATAATAATATGAATCCCGACCTATTATGGTTCAGAATTATTTGCATTCTGGCTTGCTAAAAATAATTTCCGAAGATTCTGATTCAGATACAAATACTTTATTGGCCAAGTGTGATTAGACACAAAAGGGATTTATTTGACTCCGGTACAGAAGCTCTCAGTGTACTTGTAAGACAACAGTAAATAAACAATTACATAAACAAAATAAAATGACATTTATGTATTCAATCAGAAAAATGTGTATCAAAATGTGCATCCAGAAGAAATAAAGGAAACGTAGAAACACAACCAAATCTATTGATAAGTATGTATACGCATTAGACAGAACTTCCAGATCAAAATTCCTTGCACTGTAGTAGTTGCAGTGCCCTATCATATAGCATGAGTTAAGTGTTCAGCTGAATGATGGCATGGGAGAAAAAACTATCCCTGCGTCTGGTTGTTCTGATACAACATTGTGCAGGAATGCAGCCAATGAGTTGCCTCACCTGCCTTTAAATGCATTGTCATAAGGATATCTCGACATAACTGTGGGTGGACCTCTGTAAAAGGACTGTGGCTTGTATTGAGTTTTGGCATTCATCTTCTCAGGATTTAAAAAATCTGACAAGCTCAATATGCATGTCAGACTAATGTAGCTGGTTCAAGACCTCATTGAACAGTGGAACTTTGGACACTTGCGGTACAGGCCATGTTACATCACAGCAGCGTTTCTCAGTCTTGGCAATTTGAAGATGTGTGGACTTCAGCTCCAGAGAAGCTGAATTTTCAAGCTGACAAGGTTGAGAAACACTGCATTATAGGATTACTCTGACAATAAAATAAAAGATTCCCCAAAGTGACATCCTGATTTTGTAAAGATTGGATGCAAATGAAATAACATGAATTGAAAAAAGGCAAAGTACAAAGTTGTGTAGAATATATAATGTCCCAGGTCCTTGAAGAATTGAAATATATATAATTTGGACTAAGTTCCAATTAAACATTCTGTATTCTTAGGAATCCCTTGACTCTGTTGGTTTGTTTTTTGTTTTTCTTCTATAAAAACTAAATTCTACTCTTGCTTACCTTGAGTGGGAAGACAAATGAACAAATATACATAGAGGCAAACTCCCTTTAACTGATGCTACCAGCACAAAAGAAGAAGAATTTCCTTTTATTAGAGGAAATTAGGGGATAGGTTCAAAGGAGCATTGGCTTCCCAAAGATATAACTAAGAACATAAAGAACTTTTACTGAGATCTATGTCCATTCTTAATTGAGCTAAGTTAGACATAATATAGAACTGAAAACCAGGCTGGCTTGCTCTAGATGAAACAATCCATTTAAAAAGACATCTTTAAATACGTAAAGTCTCCTTTCCTGGACTTAGCAAAATAATTAAGCTGCGTAGGGCCCTCTATGAGCTCATATCTCAGGAAGAGATTAAAGATTTATCCAGTAAGTAATTTGGCTTGGTTCATTCTTATATTACATCTTATTTGAAGACTGGTATTTTCATTGAGCACTAAGATAACATCAGTTGGAGAAGAGGATTGCATTCAAGGGCTCCTTCTGAGATTTCTGAAAGCTTCTTTTTGCCTACCAAGAGAAGCAAGCTATTTGATTAGACTGAAGGTCAAATCCAGAAAGTCTTACTTTTGTTTATCTTCTTATAGCAATGCAGCAACTCAGAGAAACCATTTCAAGAAAATCCTGGCAGTTGTGGATGCCACTACCAAATGAAAACTCTTTGAGAACATAAAATCTGAAAAGAGAATTAGCAAATAGAAAAGTCGCATAAAATTTTAGAGAAAGATGTAGTGTAAGAACTCCTAATCTTCCCCGTTTCACTCAATCTCTTTTTTAAATGCTCATTTCCACATGATTTCCATGGCCCATTAGTTTCATACTTACAGAACCGCAGTGTTAATGAGAAAGTATAGAGATTTTTCTCCTTCTACATATGCTCATTTGACTTTATTTCCCCTTCTAATGTAGCAAGCCTCCTTTCTAGCATGGTAGCAGTTAGTAATTATTGCTATATCATTGTGTGGCTTTTTATGTTCTCCTAACTATAGAACACTAGCATTTTCTGAAAAATATCTTTACCCTATAGGTTAGGCAAGTCTAAGATTTGGATATAATAAATTAAACTAGGTGACATCAAAATTATTAGGTAGTTCTTTTTAGGTAGGAGTTCAAATTTTAGCATGCAATGGATTCAGATGCACAACCACATTCAGAGTTTTCTTTACAATGCTCTCAAATCCTATTCAAAAAGACAAGACAGAGAAACTTAGAAGTTAAAAAATATATAATGGATATCTATATTTTGTTTTCAAAGCTGTGCAAAGATATTTCACAGTGATTGCAGTAATAACTCCTATCCTATTTTCTAGCATTTGCTGCCTGTCCTACCTTGCCATAGAATGGAGCCAGTTCTATGTGCCTTACTTTTAAAACAAGTATGATAAGGTAGCCTCTCTTCTTCATCATTCCTTGTAGAATGCTAGGGTTCACTTTCTGGATTTGTCTACAAAGCCTCCTTGACCTGGCTATGCAATGACCATTTACTGTTTTTTTAAGTGTGGGTCCTTACAATAGAAGGGGGTATGGTGGCCAAGCAGTTAAGACACTGGGCTTGTCAGCTGGAAGGTTGGCAGCTTGGCAGTTTGAGACCCAAGCAGTAGTGCATAATGGGGAGAGCTCCTATTCCTGCCCCAGCTCCTGCCAACCTAGCAGTTCAAAAGCATGTAAGAATGCAGATAGATAAACAGGTACCACCTAAATTGGTGGGAAGGTAACAGCTTTCTGTGCACCTTGGCACATAGTCATGCCAGCTGCATGACCATGGAAGCATCTTCAAACAAATGCTGAATCCCTTGGCTGTGAATTGGAGATGAGGACTGCCCCCTAGAATTGGCCATGACTGGCAGGAGAAATCTTTACCTTTACCTCACAACAGAGTCTCCATTTCAGTGCTACCTGCTGTCAAGACAAGTCAAAGACAGATCAAGATAATCCAAGAATAACAGTGTTTTTTTCATGGGTAAATGGAAGAAGATCTCCATGTAATCATTCTGTGTTGCATGAAGAAGTTTTAGCCTGCTTGAGGACTATTTGGCTACAGGATTTTATAGCCCTTTGACCATTGCTACTATGGCTGTCAAGGAAAACAGAATCCCCCCCTTTTAATATGCTTTGCTCAGGGAAATATTGACTTTGTGGAAAATCAAATACAGGTCTTCCATGAAATTAATAATATTAACAAAGCTTTGGTGCTTTGTAGCATACTATTGCTTTTGGTGACTGCTTCGACTGCTCAGAGTATGTTGACTTGCCCTTTCCTTTCCCAGCAAATAATAGAAATCTTCATGGATCTCTTGCTATTATAGCTGATGAGCTGAAACAATTATCAGATGGGAGTTCCTGCCTGTCACTGGGGTTGGAGCTCTACACAATCCTTCTATCCTCTCTTCCCTAGCAAGGGAAGTCTGTAAGAGCATGTCTGGGGAAGAAGTGGTGGCTTCCACCAAAGAGAGTGCTAGCTTTCATCTGAATTAACCTGCTTTCTTATTTTCTTTCAAATAGTGGCTTATTTTGAAGCTCTGACTTCCCTCCTCTGTCTAGAGAGTACCACTGCCATTCCCAACAGCAGCAGCTAACTGCTGTCCCTGTGTGATGCAACAATTATATCAACTTTATTTATGATACATAATAAGAAATCTGTGGGAGTAGTGATTCTCAGAACAATCTAGCTTCTTCCCCTCTCAAGGATGGAACAGAAGCACAACATTAAATTCTCCTGTTAGCTGGTTGGTTTGACTGTAGCATTGGAGCCTGTCTGGTGGTCTTTGGCAGAGATGCTTTGGAGTGGAAAAATGTTTAGCTGATCCCTACCTGAACTTGGACCTGGCCCTCTTCAGGCTATATAGCTGAAGGATGGATCTGCATTTGTTTGCAACACCTTGGGAAGATGGCCCACATGTTTTCTTCTCCTACTGTAGTTTCTTTCTGTAATCCTTGGCCAAGATGGTATTTTCTTGACTACCAGTATTTTCCTGGGCAGTGGCAGTAGGGGACTGTTTTGGGCAGCAGTAGTGGCATTAATGGTTCAGCCCCATTGCAAGCGTATGATGACAATTTTTTTGCTTGTTGCAATGATGTGTGGCCCTTTGGCCAGAGCTGGGTATTGCATCCCTAGCAGTTTTCAGCTTTCAACTGAAGGATGTACCAAGATTCTGGATATAGCTGGTGGTTTCTAGGCAGGGGAGCGATACTAGTAAAGTGGCAGTCTATTGTGGATCTCTGCCTACAGAGGCCTTTTTGCCTTTTTTTCTACTGAGTCCACAAGGGGTGACACAATGCAAAAATGATGTGGACTGTATCTGCTATATCTGCTGAAAAGGACACAAATGATTTTGGACTGTGGATTTCCCACTGAAGTACCAATTCTCTCCCCTGGGGAAGGGGATTGGTTGGATTTGGTATGAATGCAGAGGAAGCTTTGACCAGTTCAGTGAGAGTGGTTGGGAGGAATGATTGGGTTGTGAATGGAAAGATGAAATGGCTGTTGGATACCCTAATGATGTTAAAGGCAAAGTCTGAAATTCCTCTCCATGGGATGAATTTTATTAATGACAGGAAGAAATCCCCAGTCTTGGGAACTGGGAGGGTTGGTTTGGAGACTGCTGATGCCTGAGAGGGGAAGGGTTGGAACAGGTTAAAACATGATGGTGGTGATGGGCATTTTTACGTATGATGGGCAACTGGGAGTGGGCCATTCTCAGAAAACATGGTCATGTTTGCATGTTTCAGTTTCCATTATCTCAACCCTTGTCAGCAGACCTTCAGACTTTGAAGAATATCTGGAAACTTCACTGATGCAAAATATGGTAGTATGGGCAGTTATGTATGCCCTTAAAGTAGCACACATTATACCTCTGCTTTACAACCTGCATTGATTACCATTTTGCTTCTGGGTCCAATTTAAAGTGCTGATTTTAACCTTTAAAACCTTTCATGGTATGGGGTCAGGTTATATAAGGGACTACCACTGTCCATCCCATCAAGTCCAGCAGAAGATGTATGTTGTGGGTCCTATCTGTGACAAAATAGGATTTGAAGGGACTCAGGAAACAAGCTTTTCTGCCATAGAACCTATCCTATGGTGATATTGGCCCTATCTCTCCTAACCTTCCAGAATTCCCTTAAAATTTGGTTGGGAAATCACAAAGGTTGGTAATTCAATTAGATGGTTCCATTGTTTATAATCTGCTGTTCTCTCTTAGCCTTTTATAGTAATGATATATTTTTTGTACTTTTGAATGTTTGGTCAATTTCTCCAGGTAGAGAACAAAAATCTGTTGCTTAATGCCTATTCCTAAACATACCTATTTTGGGTTGGTAGCCTAAATCTTCAATCGAAATATAATATATGGTCTTTAACAAGCTGGACAGTGCTGGATTCCTAAACTTTATGAAGACTAAGGCTGCTTTCTGCACACATTTCTCATAGCATACATTTTAGTTTGACTTTAATGCTGAAATATAAAATCATTCTTTCCTGGGTCACTCATGGAAGTTACAGACACAAGTCCTTTAAAACATTTCCTTTGAAATGCTTATAAGTGGGGCCATTTTCCAGGCCCTCTCTGAATGATTCATGTGGGCTTCATAAATGAAGTAATGAGACACTACTTTGTATCTGAAAAATTGAAAGCTGTAGTACTCAGTGAGAAGTTTTGAAGACAATGAGAGTAGGTCGCAAACTTTTCAGTGATGGCATATAGTCCTAAAGCTTTAGGCTACAAACAACTGTTTTATATTCTTCATTTTAGAGATGTTGATTAAGCAGGTAGAATTAGGACTTAACTTGAGAACTGAATATAAGTCTAATTGATGTATCTACTCTTAAAAGGAAAAAAAGCAGAGGCAGAACACTAACAATTTACCTTTTTAGAAAACTTGAAGCATAGTATTAAGAATAGGTTCATAAAAAGTTTAGTTTTATTGCTTCAGTCTTCTCTCCTCTTTCATTAAGCTTTAATGAAATTTCTTAAAGTAATTTCACAGCCCAAGTAAATGGCCAATCCCTGAAAATTTCCATTAGAATCTAGAAAGAACGAATTTAATATCCAAGAATATATCAGCATGTATATTTTATACTGTAACTATCCTCTGTAATCAAGCCATAGCAGAAGAGTTAATTTAATTTATTTGATTTAGGCACCACCTAAAATATAACAAAAGAATACCAACCACCCTAGTTCAAGGCCTGGGGGAACATTCAGATTTTAAGGCCTTCCAGAATGCTATCAGAATGCCACCTGAATAATATCCATTCACCTGGATCTCAGAGGAAACTTTATTTCAGAGAGAAAGTGCTACAACAGAGAAAACATATCACTAGGGACTCAAAATATGACATTGTTCAACTGAAGACACCTGAAGTGAGGCAACTCTGTCAGCCCATATCAGCTGGGCATACAAATGGGATATAGATGGTCTTGTACCATGTAAGGCTTATAGTTCATAACTAGCATCTTAAATCAACAGTCAGAAGCAAACCATTCCCAAGTATACTTCAGAGAGCATAAGGTATCACATGGGCACAGCAAGGCATGCCCATCACTGCCTGTATCACTGCAGTTGATCAGTTGAAGCTTCCAAGTGGTCTTGAAGACAATTCTTTGAGGCAATCCAAGCCATGAAATTAAAGTTATGAATATTATTAGTATAAGGATATAGTAATAGAATCTTCCCCTTCATGGATCACTGCCTTGTCGTGGTGAAGAGGCTTGCATAATTCAATGAAGCTATGAGCTGTATGAGCTGTATGAGCCCTGTATCCAGGGCTATGAGCTGTATGAGCCCTGTATCCAGGGCTACCCAAGACAGGTCTTAGCAGAGAGTTCAAACAAAATGTGATCCATTAGAGAAGAGAATGGCAACACACTCCAGTATCTTTGCCAAGAAAACCCCATGGACAGCAACAAAAGACTAAAACACCAGAAGATGAACCCTTCAGATCAGAAGGAATTACAGGTAGCTCCAGAAAGAGTAAAATGGCTGAGCCAAAGCTGAAAGGACACTCAGCTGTGGATGTGCTTGGAGGGGAAAGAAAAGCCAATGCTGTAAAGAACAATATTGCATCGGAACCTGGAATGTAAAATTTCTGAATCAAGGTAGACTGGATGTGGTCAAACATGAGATGGAAAGATTGAAAATAGACATCTTGGGAATCAGTGAAATAAAATTGACAAGAATGGGCAAAATTTAATTCAGATGACCACTATATCTACTGCTGTGGACAAGAATCCCTTAAAAGAAATGGAGCAGCCCTCATAGTCAGTAAAAGAGTGGGAAAAGCAGTACTGGGGTACAGTCTCAAAAATGACAGAATTATCTCAGTTTGAATCCAAGGCAAACCATTCAACATCACAGTAATCCAAGTCTATGTCCCAATCACTGATGTTAAAGAGGCTGAAGTTGATCAGTTCCATGAAAGCCTACAATACCTTCTAGAACTCACACCAAAAAGAGATGTCCTTTTCAACATAGGTGATTGGAATGCTAAAGTAGGAAGTAAAAAGATAACTGAAACAACAGGCAAGTTTGGCCTTGGAATACAAAATGAAGCAGGGCAAAAGCTAACAGAATTTTGTCAAGAGAACATGCTGGTTATAACAAATACACTCTTCCAACAACCCAAGAGGTGACTCTACATATAGA
>JANHZU010006424.1:299245-310191 GCA_032468055.1 Acrochordus granulatus | reverse complement strand
CCACCCACCCAGTTTTCAGTGTCTATTAAGAAACCCAGTTCTCTAAAATTAGAACGTTTTTGTAGCTGTCATGTTGAAAGTCAAGGGAAAAAAATCTGTTTGTGCCTCAAATATGTTCTTTCAGGAAGCACAGCAGACCACTTCATCGGATCCTTTGCTCTGATCCCTGGTATTACCTGCTGTTTCTTGACTTATCATTAAGATTTATACTCACGCTATTCTTAGGGCTTACAGATATTTATAATGATGCCATAATGGAAAATAAACCCAGCTCCAAAATTTAATAAACCCTGAAGACTTTTCAAAAGGTAGAAGCTTTTTTCTATAAAATGATCTGTTAGATACGGAAATACAGTGTCTTTTTGTGTACTTTTGAGCAAATCATTCAAACCCCAAAGCCAGAAAGACTGTGGTAGCACCTTTTAAGAAGATTGATTTTATTATCAGATGTATGGAATGGCTTAGCAGATGTAGGATTTAAATACATGGGGATGAGGCAGAGTAGGTTGAGAGGCAAGGGAGGGAAAGAAAAGATGGGGATATAATGAAAGTTTCATGAGGGAGAAGTTGCTAGAACCTTATCAGTCAACAATTTCAATGCATTAAAAGCCCATTGTGTTTCTTCATCCCTTCTGTCAGCCCTCCCAGACAGGTAATTTAAGATGAACTAGTTCTACTTTGTTCTAAGGCTACATTAACAGAATCTTGCAAGTCTGAAGTCACAAACCTCCCACCTCCACTTTTAACTGTTTGATCCATTAAGATGGGTCCTTCCTAAGTTTCTTTCTTTGACTGATAAGTGACTGCAGGCTCCTACCTTTCATGTCTAGCAATTGAGATAGCATTTCCCCTCTTTCCCCAAAGTCATCCATACGTTCCATTATATCTTCTTAAGTAGCCTGAAACATATTAAGGTATGTAAGAACAGCTGTCTCATACTCAATTGCTCTAGCATATTTTGTTGTTGTTGCTCCAAAATTGCTATTTTAAAATCTATTAATGGAATGTCCTGTGAGACAACAATGGTCTGCTATTACTTTATCTTTATTTTGAATCCTGATGTCAAATCTATGTCCGTTAATTTGTGGCTTACTTATCTTACATAGATAGGTAAAGAGATGTGACATTACTGGCAGTTAGTGTGTATTACAGAAGAGGAAGAACATTTGAAGGCACATCTAGCCTTATTATGAAGTTGGTGGGTACAAAGATGGTGCCTGAATATAGGGGCACAGTAAACATCTGGACTTATTGCAGGTTCCCATATTAGTATTATTGTCCTGTTGTTTCTTGTTCTTGTAGTTGCAAATTTGGGTCTGCAACCAAATATCTGAGAAAGTGCAGGTTCATAGATAACAGTCTAGGCTATCAAGCTCTGGTTTAGAAAACATTTGTATAACTTGAGCTGCAAGCTGTAGATTACCACTAGTGATTTTTGTGATATGGCTGTTCTCCCTAATCCTCAATATAAAACCTTTTCTGGAAATACTTCCTAGAAAAGTCTTGGAACTCTTCCTGGAAATACTAATGTCATCATCAATGCATTACTGAAATCTGGTTGGATCCACAACTCTAGGGCAGTAGTGGTAAAATCATCAGAATCTTCCAAGAGAGCCTGATGGCTTTCAAAGGCACTGCTCCACAGTTAACTGGATGTTGATAAGGTTGGACTTTAGAGATCAGATGGGATTATTGCTCTTGTGCCAGCCTACCTGCTACATAGAGGCTTCCTTGCCAAAGATGCTTAATGCTGCCTGGATGAGAGAATGATGATGAGTAATGACCTTGGATTAGATTTCCCCCATGTGGATTCCCTCTGCCTGTGGTCCTTGAAAAAAATCCATAGTTTTCAAATGACTCCAGGAGAAGAAGAGGCATAATTAATAAGGAAAACAAAGATTGGATCTGATGTAGATCTTAGGTAAGATCATTTATTAAGAATTATTTCATAGCTGAAAAACAACAAGCTTTCTTCCCCATACCTCCAGAATTAGAGCCAAAGCAGGGCTTTTGGAAGATGCAAGTTCTAAACTTGGTGATAAGATTGATGGACATGAGTTTCTTCTCTGCACTTACTGCACCTCAGACTTCTGCCTAGCAGTTCAGAATCACCCAGACTCTTTTAGGGAAACATAGGAGAAATAAAACTCCAATAGGCATGCCAGATGGATTTATGGGCTTTATAATGAATGAAATTGTTCCTGGCTTGGAAGCCAATTGGACAGACTCTTTTCTGGTGAGTGATATGATCTTTTGTTTCATTATTTGTTTTTTATCTTGTGGAAACCAAGGAAGTAGTTAGAGTCCATTTTCAGGCTTGATCACATACTACCATGAGTGGTATGAACAACTTGCATTAGATTATTAATGTTTCTCTGCAATTTGGTACATGCTTTAGAAGAGATGATCTCTCCCCTCTAACTCTAGTATAAAATACCATTTTTCTAAAAGTCCCACCCAACTACTACAATATAATGATTCAGAGTTGGTTTCTTGGTGCTTGGTAGTACTTGGAAAGGGAGAAGCAGCAAGAATGGAAAGAATCCACCAAGTGATTTATTCAGTAGGCTTAGCACAAATGAAATCATGACATGGCCAAACCAATGGAAATTCATTGGGATCAAAAGAGAGATAGCAATTCATGCTGGCTTACTATTCTTCTGGTTCAAAGATAAGTAGAGTGAAACATAGGTGTGAGAAAAAGCCCATAATCTCATTTGAGCTTCTACTATACACAAGCTATTGTATAATAATAAGTAACACAATCCAGCCTTGATACCTTCTCAGAATTCCTGTGAATTAGAATTTGAGAAGGGGAAACTGTTATTATTTGGGCCTTTTTCCTTTCTTGAACTAGAATCTTGTGGGGAGCAGTATTATTAGGAGAAGGGATATTCACTTCACTTGAGTGTCACAAATTAAATGGACTGGTGTGGTCACATGGATATATGCGTGGTAGACTGATGTTTCCCATCCTGCTGTAGTGCGTGCTCTCTCAATAACACCATTGTTCATGTTTAGGATTCAGTCAACCTACCAAGTCCTCCTCCATCCCACCCCAATTTTTTAGTTTTGTTTCCATTATGCCTGAAGAGAATAAAAGGAGAAAAGATAAATTCTATGTTGTGTTGAGATTCTGAATGTAGACTGAAAATTGAACTCCCCTAGGACTATCGTAGCAGCAGGAACATGTCCAAATCAGAAAATATTTTTTTAAAAAAGCATCTCAAATCCTTTCTGCCATGTTAGTATTTTCAAACAGTAGTTCTAGTATTTGTGTTCATCCTTGTGCACAGCAGATGTAGAAAGGAAATGAAGGGCAGAGGAAAGGAAATTTCCTGCTGTTGAAAACAAACAAGTCTTCTAATTAGAACTCATGTGAATTCTAAAAAGCAGAAGGAGTGTCAGCTTCTCAGCTGGCTCTCACAATCTGTTCTCTTCCTTGCCAAAAGCATTTATGTTGGAAATATGCTAATGATATATAAATAGGGTTTATTGGAAGAAAAAGTAACATAAGATTAATGGTAGGGCACTGAGACTCTGAGCCAGCTGCCATTGACTCCTAGAGAAATATGTCCACTTGCCCTAAGTGAAATTGTTTGTGCCTCTGGAAATGACAGAGGTTAATGGGCCTAGGAGGAAACGAAAGCTATGCTTTGCATACAAACAAGCTGAAAACTGACAGAAATGAAGAAGCAAACTACCTAATTTTGCTGATTAATAAAATTAGTTGCAAGATTAGCTCTGATCAGATGACGTTAGAAGTGTTTTATTACTCTTTTATTATCACTCATAATGGATTACTAAGGATGGGAGGAAGGAGCCCATTGCTGGAAAGGCCAGCTGATTTCAGGCCAAGAAAAGAAATTTTTCTTGGCTTGGCTTCTGCTGCTAAAGTCTTTCCATGGATCTTTAGGGAGAAATTCTGTCTGTCTGATTCTCTGGACTAAAGCCCAACTCAAGATTTTGTTTGTTGGCACCTACAAAGTGAAGACTTTGAATCTTGTACTTTTTCCATTTGCCTTCCCTTCTTGTTCTCCTTCTTTTCCCCCCTTCTCCTCCTCTTCTGGTGCAGTTGTAAACAAAAACTGACTCGCATCATTAATCTTTCAATATCCACTTGTATGTTTGTATGTTGTTAAAACTTGCCCAATTGCTCCTCTTTATTTATTTATTGGCATCCAATTGGGAACAAATCCAAGCAATTTTATCTTCCAGACGCACAGAAAATTCTTCCACATGCTCCTTAGATTGGTCTGGGTGACCCTAAACAGAGTCACTGTGAGGCATTCTCAGATGCAATGACAGCAGAGAAGTACTGGCGCTTCGCCACTCTTATCTCCACGAAGTAAAACTTAATAGCAGCTCTAACTCATACTTGGCTTAATTTGTTCTTCATTTTCCTCCAGTGGCAATCTAGGCATCTCTTAACCCTTTTCAATTCCTTCAACTCCTCCATAAACCATAGGGAGTAATGGGAGTGATGGGCCAAGAAAAGCCGTATAGGTGCAATTCTGTCTAAGGCTCCAGCCAACTCCTTATTCCAGGCAGTTGTCAGTGCCTCTAAAGGACTATGTAGCAGATCCATAGATATTTCCCCCCTCCCTTTGAAACCTAATTGGATCCATCAGTGACCGGAGGCAGCCTAATCTAATGGGTCCAGCTTCCCTGCAGAGGGATTTAGAACAAGAAAATCTCAAAGTTACCACAGCATGATCTGATCATGACAGAAGGGTTAGAAGAAACTTATTTCTCAGTTCATGTTCCTACTGTTCTGACAAGAAAGCCAAGTCCAGATTGAGGTCACTCTTCCAAGTGGGCCAAGAATGATCTGAGAGAGCCCATGGCCATCATGGAGGTCCACCTTCATATTTTGGAGGTCTGCCCTGATGGCAAGTTGAAGTCCCTCAGAACCATAAGTTGTGGGACCTCATAGCCAGTCCCAAGATGGCCTTCAGTGGCTCAGGCAATGAAATTGCTATGCTGTGAGGCTAGGACAATACCAAGAGTCCTAACTGCTCCTATGGGCCTAACTTCAGGAACTGGGTCACACAACTGGCAACTTGTAGAACAGGGCCCCTGACAGCTACCAGAGATTCCCTGATGACAACTGCTACCCCTCTTCTTCTGCGCTGGTGAAGGAATTTTAAAAAGGGATGGATTGCAAAAAGATCTGACGGTCAACCATTTACATCTTGTATTTATAAAATGTTTTCATATTCAATACACATACAGAAAGACTTCATGTACCTCAGTTCTAATAAAAAATCAATTCAGTTTTGATTTCAATGTTGTGGAGAAGGGCTGAGAGGAGATATCAATTGCAATTATTTAAATGGGCTCAATATTTGATTTTAGGTTTCATTTATTTATTTGATACATTTGCATGGCTCCCCATGCCAAATGCAAGACTCTGGGTGGTGAACAATAATAAAAAATAACATGCAACCAATAATTAAAAACATAAATAACACGCCAGACTGTAAAAGAGCAGCTGAAAATAATCAAACATCTCATGGGCAATATAATAAAAATGTGGGCTCATCCGCAAGACCTATCTCATATGCATGACTCTGGATGGCTAATGATTAAGAGAACAAAAGCATAGTAACAACAACAGAAATAACATTAAATAACTTAGTAGTTGAGGACACTCAGCTAATACAACCAAGAATAAGAAAGAGAATCATCCATACTATTAGAGCACCAGGTTTGATGGCAAAGTCAAACTTTCAATGCTTTGCAAAAAGCTAGCAGGTCTAGGACAAGTTTGATTTTGGGGAAATGCTGTTCTAAAGATGGGTGCCATGGTAGAAAAGGCTTTCCTCCTGGGTCCTGCTAGGTGTTATTCTCTTCAAAATGAAATTAAAGCCATTAAAGGTGACAATCAACATATTGAATTGTGCCAGAAGTGTACTGGTAGCTAATGCAACTTGTGGAGCAGAGATATCACATTTACCAAATGACCAGCACTCCTAACTGCCTGCACCATTGCATGTTGCACCAACTGAAGCTTCTGAATATTTTTTCAAGGGCAGCCCCATGTAGAACAAATTGCAGTAATCTCATTTTGCAAGATCATAGTCCTTCTTTGAACATTATTTCTCCATGGTAGAGATGCTGAAGATTGCAAGTTAGGGAGAGGATAAGAAGAATACCGATAGAAGAGAATATCCGTAACTCAGGGTTGAATGGTGGAGTCCTTGGTGCTGTCTGGTTGTTGTTTTGCAGGCCTTTCATTGCCAAACATTGTGACATCAACAGTGCTGGCCAGCTGTGAGTTTTTATTATTCCCCAGCTGTGAGTTTCTATTATTCATAAATATCCCCAGCTGTGACTTTCTATTATTCATAAATAATAAAACAATATATTTCTTTCAATAAAGCAATTCTTCTGAGTGAAATCTCTGAACTGTATTACACAAATACCATACAACAGTAGAAAGGAATTATTGGCTGGTCAAATTTTTATAAGCATTTTCCTCTGTCCAGAGTAGTTCTGGGAAGATATCGAAGTCAATCAGAAAACAGAAGAATTTTAGTCTATTTGTGCAATTTGAAATCCTCTTAAGAGAAGCTGGATATCTCATTATCTAATATTAAAATAAAAATAGATATGCAAAATAACAGAACAAACAGAAAAGAATTAAGAGTAAAATTTACATAATTGGTTACTGGATAGACAATATTTAGAATCCCATTCATCAAAATCAGAAATTATTCCTATAAATTAATAATAATGCGATCAATTTGCCAAACAGCTACCTGAACAAACTTTAAAGTAGTTTATATTCATATTTGGCTGCAAAGCCCTGAAATGGCTCAGCATAAAAAAAGCAAACAAAGGAGAAATAATTTAAAAAAACACACCAAAAAAGTCAATTATTGGCAAAAAGAGCTGATTTTGTTTGTTGGCACCTACAAAATTCTACAAAATGAAGACTTTGAATCTTGTACTTTTTTAATTTGCCTTTCCTTCTTGCTCTCCTTTTCCCCCTTCTCCTTCTCTTCTTCTGGTGCAGTTGTAAACAAAAACTGACTCACATCATTAATCTTTCAATATCCACTTTTATCTTTGTATGTTATTAAAACTTGCCCAACTGCCCCTCTTTATTTATTTATTGGCATCTAATTGGGAACAAATCCAAGCAATGCTTTTTAAAAAATTATTCTTATCATTTATTGAAATAAGGAAAATGCTTTTAATTAAAGGTTTCCAGCTTTTGTTGACTGTAGGTTTTATCACAAATATATGATTTACTTAAATAGACACAATCCTCGTGCTTTTCTCTACTTATTAGTTCATTTTCATCACAAGCAACAAAAAAAGTTTCTTTCAGATTGTTCTACAAATATATGCTGATTATTTGTACTTTAAGTACCTTGGAGAATTCTTGCAACATAAAAGGGAAATGTTTTCAAAACATTTCCCATCTATACGTTCTAATTTATATTCTAAACACTAAAAAAGAAAAGAGAGAGAAGAATGGAATACAGTAGTGAACATTTTAAGTTCTGAGAAATGTCTTTATCTTAACTGCTGATAAAGGTAATCAGAACAAGGAACAAAAATCTTTTAATTTTTGAACTTAAATACCCTAACCAAGTGAGTAATACCCCAACCATTCTTCAAAATGGTGTCTGGGGTGTGAATAAAACTGGTTTATTCACACCCTACAAATTTCCCTACAAATGCAAGAATGCGCACTCCAGGAAACGTACCAAAACTTTCCATACTCCGTGCACTGGAGTTAAAATCTTTTATTGCCTAAGCTTTCATCCCCATGCTCGGGAATTTCAGAGAACTATTGGATGCACACCCGGTACAAAAACCACACTGAAGCCACATTCTGGTGTTGGTAGTTCCCTGATGAAGTTGTCGAGCATGGGGATGAAAGCTAGACAATAAAAGATTTTAACCCCAGTGCAGGGAGAATGGAGAGTTTTGGCATAATTTCTTATTTTTGTTCCCTAAACCCCTTATTAAACCTCACTAAAATCAATCCACTTTTGCAACTGAAATGTTGGAAGGCGCCATAGGCTTTCCTAACCATGACACCTGGGTCTGGTTACTTTCGGTAAGTTACATGTAGGTCATTTGCAGATACAAGAAACTCTTGCCCTGTTTTTGGTTACCCAAGAAGAAAATGTGCTCAAGCCTTAGACTCTGGATCACATCCTTCGTTTTTACATCAATATGCTTAATCATTACACACAGTGGCCTCGTCGGTCATCTGTCAAATATGCTTTACGGGGTGTCCTACTTTGGCCACTTTAAGTTGTGTAATGGACTTCAGCTCCCAGAATTCTTCAGCCAGCTATGGCAAGTGGGAGTTGAAGCCCACGCATCTTAAAGTGATCAAGATGGGACACCCCTGCTTTCGTAGCTTTTGCACTCAGCAAGGGGTTGCATTTCTAGGAATTCCTTTGTACAACGATGGTAGGGCTTTGAGTGCAGGGCTGTGACTGCCATATTGTCTGCTTTGACACCTCTTGCAGTTTCCGCCGCCTCCAACTATCCTCATGAACCAGTTTAGAATGCTTATGTTGGGAGGAGGAATTCAAACATAATATCGTTTCGAGGCAGGGAGTGGTGAACATCACTCTACCAATTTATCAGAAAAGGGGTGGAGGTGAGAGCAGCTGAGTTGCTCTTCATCAAGTATGCATATTGTAGATCTGACATTCTTGGTGAATCTATGTTGTAATTTTTATTCGGTTGCCAGCAGTGCTGCCAACATTCTAGTAAATAGATTGCAGTTTTACTCTCCTTGTTAACAACATTAATGACAAAAAAATGGCAAAAAAATGTCTGCAGGGCAAAACAGGATTGATTACTACCCTGTAAATGAGCTCTTATTCCTGTATTATTTTTATTACACTCCAGTAGCAGAGATCCAGGATATTTACATTGACTGAATTTGATTAACAACCTCTCATTTTTCTTCTTCTTCACTAAAACGTAGCCTTGCTGCTTGTAATAATTTTTTCTTCTGTCCTTTGGTTCATGTCTAATACAATTGGCAACAATGAAGGGTAGTATCGGCATGTTTTTGTTCATGCTTCCTTTTCACCTGTAGATGTTGTAAACAGTTCCAATATCTGAAAAGGGGAGTAAAAAAGGATTTTGGAAATATTAAGATTGAGGAAGTGTTAGTGTATGAAATGGAGTTTGTTACAGCCATACCTCCTTGCTGACATGTTTCTTCTAGTACAAGCATTGGACTGGCCATGATTGGATCTTCATCTCACATTTATTTAAGACAGCGGTTTCTTGCCCACTTCCTCCATCAGGTATAACGAATATATCCATATAAGACTGCATTTATTTTATTTTATTCATATCCTGCCTATATTACTTTTATAAACAGCTCAATGCGTTGAACATACCTAATATTCCCTTCTCCTCCTATATTCCCCACAATAACAATCCTGTGAGGTGGACTGGCTGAGAGAGAGTGATGGCCCAAAGTCACCCAGCTGGCTTTCATGCCTAAAGTGGGACAAGAACTCATGGTCTCCTGGTTTGGTTAACCACTAGATCAAACTGCACTGTCAATATACCGCACACTATTTTCACTGTAGAAATAGATATATTTCTACACAAAAGTTTATTTCTTGAATTATACCTTTATTAAAGTGTATAGCAGTGCATGAGTTTTGAATATGTATTTGTGCTTCACTTTCTACTGCTGTATCTAATGTATAGGTATTGATTGCTCTTTATGATGCAGTTTACAATGTTACATGTGCTTCCTGCATCTGAAAATATTCTGTAATATCTGAAGTTTTTACACTGGCTCTGGCGAATGGGAAAAAAAGTAGCTGCGTAACCTATCTATACACTACTAAAACTTTCATGTCTGTTTGTTTGTAACATTCAGTTGGTGAAATTGGAAGGTATGGGGCAACAATTATTGAACCAAGGTAACTCAAATGGACTAACTTATAGAATGCTGGGACCCATGGCTACTGTGGGAATGAAATTTGGAAATGCCTTCTGATTACACTTCCCAGAAACCGTAGGTAAGATAGGAGGGCCATATCCTCTCTCTTTTTCCTGCCTTTCTGCGGCCCTTGTACACAATCAGCTGGTGACAAGACCCAACTGGTGAATAGCAATTGGCTGTTTTGAAACGAAGACTGAAATTTAAAATTTCTTAATAGTAGTGGCTGGCGAGGAAAGGATGATAGAGCAACTTGGGTGCCTGCTGTCAAGGTAGGAGACGTTATCTTTGTCTTGATCTGGAGTCCCCTTCTTCTTTTACCACAGAGAAATATATTAGCAAAGTCACAGTGATTACATAATTTGTAGATTATGCCTACACATTATGCACCCCCTCACAGACACCCACGTACACCAACTAACAACAAAAAATAACTTTTCACATTTCATATTCAGCAAACCCCCAATGAACTGGCAGGTATTGTAGATGGGAATCCTAGCATTGATTTTTTCCAAGGTTGGTGTGAACAGCTTGGGTCTATAGATTTAACAAACTGCCTAGATTAAAATTCAGAAGCTGTTCAACACTCTGAAGGACTGTAGTACTTTGCTTATTGTGTTGCTTGTTTTTCTCCACTGAATTTTCTCTTATTCTTAAAATCAAGTTAAAGTACAGGCAGTAGATATATGTGTAAGAATGCAGCAGTATCTCTAAAGAAATAAAGCATATTCATCCATTTTTATTATTGTTTTCTGCTTTGATCCTTATCTCTGCTGAAATGAACATATCTCCCTCTGTGTGTATTTCCTTGTTCTTAACCCTCTGTTAAAAACCTACTTGATTTCCATTTTTGTTGTTGTTCAGTCGCGCAATCGTGTCCGACTCCTTGCGACCCCATTGACTGCATAACACCAGGCCTCCCGGTCTTGCACTGCCTCCCGGAGTCTTCCCAAGCCCACACCCATCACACCGACTATGCTATCTATCCATCTCATCCTCT
>JANHZU010006424.1:195372-209303 GCA_032468055.1 Acrochordus granulatus | reverse complement strand
TGGAGGGACAGATATTGAAGTTGAAGCTCAAGTACTTTGGCCACATAATGCGCAGGGAGGACTCATTGGAAAAGACTCTGATGCTGGGAAAGACTGAAGGGAAGAGGAAAAGGGGACGGCAGAGGATGAGATGGATGGATAGCATATTCAGTGTTATGGGAGTGGGCTTGGGAAGACTCCAGGAGGCAGTGCAGGACAGGGAGGCCTGGTGTAATGCAGTCAATGGGGTCGCGAAGAGTCAGACACAACTGCGCGACTGAACAACAACAAACAAGTGTTATGTGAACCTTCTTCTTCTGGGACTCTTCCTGGACTCTTAAGTCCTGTTTGAAGATCAGGTGTCAGCTGTGGCCAGAAAGTCCTCTGTGCAACTCCATCTGATCTAGCAGTTGCCTCTTTTCCTCGACTGAGCATCCCTTCAGATGGTCACCCGCATCTAGTCATCTCAGGGCTTGACTGTTACAACATGCTGTATGTGGCACTGCCCTTTAAAAACCACTTAGAAGCCTGAACTGGTTCAGAACGTGATGGTGTGAGCAGCAACGGACATACTCGTAACACCTCTGCTTTTTTAGCTGCAGTAGTTGTCAATTTGTTCCCAGAGACGATCTGAGAATTTTTCAAAGCATATTTTGCAATGCACAGAATGAGAATGCTTTCTGTAGTTTGGCAAATAGAGGATGCAGCATTCCTGAATGCTGCAAGAACATAGCATAAGAAGGATTGCTTAGACTGTATTTCTCCTTCTTGGAGAAGAAGGATCAAGGGAAACAGTCAAAGCAGCTGCTCCCTCTACGATTCCATTTTACTCTGACCATCCTTGAAGACATTTTTTATTTTTTTTATTTCAGCAGCCATACTCTGCCTATTTTAGGGAAGTTAACTCTGCTGCTGGAGAAGGCAATGACAATGTCCCTCAAAAAAGAATAACAAGGAACTACTTTTTCAATCTCTCAATGGGACTCACTTCTTTCAGACTGAGACAAAGCACATATGGGTGTGCTGAAAACATACACCAGCATCTTTGCCCTATTTTGGCAGATGTATTGTGGTAATAGTGACAGAGGCAATGGTTGATTGTGCTTTTCATCTATGCTGCTTCTCAAGGGAAATTTCCTTCTCTCTTTCTCTCTGCCATGCAGAAAGTTTCCTGCAGATTTTTGTTTTTCTACTCTAGAATTCCAGGAGGACAGAAAGGCCAAATCCAAATTAGTGACAGTGATAATAAGCATAATGACAGCTTTGATTTTTACTCAGTGAAATAATTTGCCTTAGATTTTTTTGGGGTGAGTGTTCTTTAAAGGAGAAACACATTTTTGTGAATTTCTTATGGGTGAGTTGTTGAGCTTTTTAGACTAAATTACTGAGTGGTCTAAAGATACACATATGTAAATATTCAGCCTTGTATTGTACAATTACTTTCCTGGCTGCCCAAATTATTATTAAATCCCAGATGGCACTGATGAGCTTTTGACAGTCTCCCAATAGTGCAACTGTGAACCTAATTATTCCATATTTCTAATCAAATATGGAGCCTCCACCAACACAGAGTTAGTTAAATTGTTAGATTCCCATACAATTAATTCCAAAAGAATATTTATAGCTAACAATTGAACTGTGAAGTCCTTTGTGCTCTCTGAACTTGGTTGTTTGCTTGCAAATGTTTCATTACCTTGGTAGATTGGGAGCAAATTCCCACTCACTAGCTATGATGATGTTACCTAGTTGAGTAATGAAACATCTGCAAGCAAATAACCAAGCTCAGAGAGAACCAAGGACTCCATAGATAGACTCCATCCTGATATTGCATCAGAAACAGATGGACATTAACTGTCCACTTTATTTATGGGGTATAATGGTATGTGGGAATGACCTTGGGAGACAGAAGAAGACCTTCTGGTGCCATGGGCTCAGTCAAAGTCTATCCCAACTGTTGTATTCATTATATCATGACACTCTACAAATCAATCACTTGTATATTTACTTGCTGCTAGTGTTACTATCATGTTACAACTAGGTGCTCAGCAGGCAGAAGAATCGCCTGGAGATCAAAAGCTAGCCCTAAACTTTGAGGGTGTCTTCTATATCTTTTTGGAAGAGAATAGGAGACTTGCAAGAGTTATGGTTATCTTGCAAGGTAGTGCAGACAAGGAATAGATCCAGAAGTACTAATTATACTTTATTGTCATCCAGGCTGATTTTCATGCCTAAGGCAGGACTAGAACTCACAGTCTCCTATGATTGGCCAAAAGTCACCCAGCTGGTTTCCGTACCTAAGACAGAAATAAGACTCACAGTCTCCTGGTTTCATCTTAACTACTACACAAACCAAGTAACTTGAGCAATTTATTTAATTTTAAATTATTATGTACAGTATTATTGTTTTAATGTTTTACTATGAGCTGCTGAGAGCCGTATTTAAGTTTGGCAGCATACACATTTAATAAATAAATAACTGCCACAGAAGATAAATCTGTCCAGTTGAGACATCCAGTAAAGTCAACTGATTCCCAGATTTTTCTTTTTTCTTTTAGATTGAAGCAGAGGAAAACCAAAATATAAATTTAAGAAATGGCAGTTTAATTATTCCTTATTGGGAAAAAGCAAGACTTGGATGGTAATGGGGAATTCCCAGCAATGTAACTTTTGCTGACAAGCAAAACAAACCCCATGCTTTTGAGCCACTATCCAAGCCCAGTCCAGTATGTAAAAGAGGGGCTTGAGAAATGACATTATCAACTCAGGGTGGGACTTGCTGTATCTTGTTACAGAAACTTCTGTTGTTTGACATGAAAGTCTCCCATAGAACTATGGATCTGTGCTAACATGATGATGACAAGCCCCTTTTATGACTATTTATTTAGCATATGGCATATCATACATGGACTGACAACATATCTTAGCATTTAGCCTAGTTTAAAAAACACATTAAAATAACCAGATCTGTGTTCAAATACCAATCACTAGGCCATCTACCCAACGAAGTGCATCAGCATTTATTAGACAAAAATCAGAAAGTGGGCCGGAATATGCCCTCAGCTTGCAGCCAGCCACAATGTAATCTATTATTTGGTGTGGGACCCCGCAGTAACACTGAGGGGAAAATGCTGTACCCCATTTGTACAGTGAATTCTGGCAGACATCTATTCAGAGTTGTCCATTGCTGGCAGGGTAAATAAAAACCTTGCACCTTTTGAGTAGGATCTTCTGTGTATCTTCTTGTAACTGGATGTCCATTTGGGTTTGAGAATCAATATGGAAGTTATTGTGCAAATATTGTGCAAGTGCCAGTGGGGGCTTCCAAGATTTAAGCTGACCAATTGATAAGTAAGGAAGGTCAGCATGCATCAGTAGAAGTGGGTTGTTCATAATGTTTCTGTATTCTCTCACTAATGCATCTTACCTTAGTAGGGCTAGCGGTGCTATATGACTCAGAACAGGAAGCCAGCAAATAGGAGTGCTTTTAATGAATCCACTTCTGATCTTTATAGTGCTATTGAGTCTGATGTCTAGCTTACTAATATGGCAGCTGTTGAGCCATACAGGGGCACAGTATTCTGCTGTGGAGTAGGCCAACCCTAATGCTGATATCCTGAGGTGGAAGCTGAGGCACCCCATTTTGTTCCACTTAGTTTCTGGAGTATGTTATTCTAGCTTTTATGGCTGTATTCTTTAGGTTTCTCTTATAGGAGAGGATCCAGTCCAGTGTTACTGAGGTATTTTGGATATGGGTTATAGGATAATAAGTTGTTATTTTGTTGTTTTGATACACCTTTGGGGCTTTATTTGCCAGTTATTGTTGAGATGGAAGCATGTGATCACCGTTTTGCTAACACTAGGAGTAAGCCTCCAGTCAGTGAGGAATTTTCCCCAGATATTAAGATCTTTGGAGAGGAGGCTATGTGCCACCTCCTTGTGTTTATCTTGCACTGCTATGGCCAAATCATCAACATATCCAAATTTGCAATCTTTTGTCACTGGCATATCTGATATATATAAGTTGAATTGTGTAGGTGCCATTACAGAGCCTTGTGGGAGGCCACTGCTTAGTCTTCTTACCTTGCTTGTATTATCCCCCACAATGATCTGAAAGGATCTATCACTCATCACGTTATTAATTAGTTGGAGAAGGTTTCTACAGGAGATAATATGGCACAGTTTGTATAACAGTCCATCCTTCCATACTATGTCATATGATGCAATTAAATCTATGAACATAGCCATGGATTTCATGCCCGCTTCAATATAGTCTGTTGGATATAAGACCTGATCTATGTGGTTTTGGTTGTGTTGAAAGCTAGCTTGTTCCATAGGTAGACGTTTGTCTATTATAGGACCTATTCTGTTTATGATTAATCTCTCCAAGAGCTTGTAACAAGAGCTCAAAAAGGGGATTGAATGGTAGCTTTCTATTCTATCTTGCAGTTTGCCAGATTTTAAAAATGATATTACTTTAGCTTTCTTGAATTCTGATGGGAGATGACCATTGGAAGCTACAACTGAAAGGAATTTGCCAATCCAGATCCATGTATGCCTCCCAGGATTTATCATGAATTCTGGACAGGCGCCAACAAAACCTGGTGCTTTACTACATTTCAAGCTATCGATGGCAGTATCGATTTTCTCCATGGAGAAAGGGCAGGAGTGCATTCAGCCCAACCACCAAAAAGCTGGTTCATTCTCTTAATGAACTTAGAGTACTCTTTCACCCTTGGAGCTTTGCGGAGAGATACGATTCGGGAGGCTATTTGGTCAGGAGTTATACTGGGTGTTTGTCATACAGGTTGTCTAACACTACTCAGTTTTCTTAATAGGCTCCATGCTTTCCTACTTGTTTTGCTGAAGTTTAATGAGTCTATGCTTTGTACCCATTTCTAACTGTGTCCAGGCTCTGTAGGAGGTAATTGGTGATCTCGGGGTTGCCATTCTGTAGGAAAGTCTGATAGACTCCTTCCGTCTCTTCATTCCAGCATGGGATGTACTCTCTTCTAAATCCTCAGGGGATATATATTTTTGCCGAAGCAATTATTGCCTTCACAAATCTGTGATAATACTGGCTTGTAGATGGAATCCAGTGTAAAATTTTGTCAAGGTTTTTGGCAAATTTTGGCCAATTGGCTTTTTGAAAGTTCCATCTGGTTGTAGAAGTAGAACAAATTAGAGGGACTTGGATTCCAATTTTGAGCAAATAGGATGATGCTGGCTATGTGGGAATTTGTCCATTACTATCCTGATTATGGGGGCTGACTATGAATTTGACCCTTCTGTTATAAAGCATAGATCTGGATTAGTTTTGTGTTTCCATGCTGTTGATTGGAATGCACCCTTGTCTTTAGCATCAAAAATCAGTTGGACTTTATTTGTTATGTTGTGTAATAATTCACCACTGTTGTCAGTAGAACCATATTTCCAATGGTGGCTATTAAAGTTACCTGTATAGATTGTTGGATGAGGCTTAACATTCAGGACATACTGTCGCCAGGCTGTCCGAGGTGGCTTGTAGATGTTCACTACTGTAAGATCTTCTAGTTTAGAAACTACTTTGTTACGTTGTTATTTGTAGAGAGTGACAGTGGAGAGGCATTCTCTGCATTCCTTCTGATGTATGCAGATGCACCATAGTTAGGGTGGTAAGTAGCTCTTAGCAGGTCATAGCCTTGAACCTTGCCTCTGCTAAGTTTATAAATATTCTTCATTTTCTATGTGTGTTTCTTGTAGGATGGCCTTGTCTATGTTACTTTCCAATAAAGGTTTAGAAATGTTTTGGTTCTTTGATCTACTGAGGCCAGTATTGTTTTGGCAGATGCAGATGATGTTCCTGATGTCTTTTGTCATTTAAGCTTGAAAAGACCCATTTTTCATTTTCATTTCCATGTATTTGAGAGCCAAGAAATCTACAAGGTAGTCTGGCTGCCAACAGTTGCTAGTTTATTTTGTCCATGCTTTCGCACTATCCAGGGTGCGTCACGAGGAGACAAACTAGTTTCACGTGCCTTTTAGGACAAAAGCAGAATAAACAAATTGTATAGCCAGTCTTTTGTTTTGCTTGAATTCAACCCAGGAATATATCAGAGGAAAAGATCAAACACTAAAGGAAACTTTAAATTAGTCACATCTAATTTATAGTCCCATCTATACCTGAGTTCAGTTCATCTTGCCCTGCTTGACTTGCTTTTAAGATATGTTATCATACTTTTTCTGTTTTTTCCTATCGGGAGAAAATGAAAGCAAAGGAAAACCAGAGAAGAAAATCTGTTTTTTTATTGATTTCTCTGGTCATCTGTCTTGAGATAGAAGTATAGCTTAGGATCACTTCCCACTTCTGGATGGCAAATGATGTTCAGTTCAGTATATCTTCTCTCCTCCCCAAATACATATATTTCTGAAAGAAAAGTTGAAGGAAATTTTCTCAGTTTTCCAGATCATTGCTCATATTCCTTGCCACTATTTTTACAAGCTGCCATTTAAGTCACTTCCAATAACAAGAACTGTTTTTTCTCTGGGAGAAAGCAAATAGAACCATGCTGTCACCTCATAATTGCCAATTAGATTCATCTAGTTTAGACTATCTATCTTGATTTCTCAAAGGACTGCTAAACTTGTAAAATTGTAGTATACAAATTGAACTATTGTATTCACAGAATATTTTAAATGCAGGCAGAATTCCAGTCATGTTTTGCCAATCCATATCATGGCTGATTCTGAAAATGGCTACATGGAAAGTTGATTGTACTTTGATTTTCCCCCATCCAGGAAATGTCTCATTTTCCTGGAAAAAACTCAACTCAGCCTTAATTTTAAGATTTTGAAGTATAGATGGTATTGGTGGTCCTCCTGAAGTTTTATTGTCATTACCATTTTAGCTGTCCTAGTTTTATTTCTTGCAGTAGCACTTCTGTTTTGGCTATACTACCTTGGGTACAAAGGCTGAGAGACAGGATAAATAAACATGGAGAGAAAAACATAGAGTCTCCCTTGAGCTGAACTTGATTCCTGATGACTGCAAGATTGTGTCCATATTGCTTTCTTGGCCAGGATATCAGAGTGGTTTGCCCCTGCTTTTTTTCAGAATATTTCTTTGAGCTTTCCATATAGCCTGCTGTTTAAGTTGCAACTAGATCTGACTCTTCCTGCCTTCTGAGATCATCCAAGTTCAACTAAGTGCTGGCCCTTTTCATTGAGTAAGGATTTAAGACTCCAGAATGTGAAAAAAAATAATACAGGGTGAGTATTTATCTTTAATAGTAATGCACATGAAAGGTCCATGTACAGTATATCCAATAGAAGCCCAAGACAAATGACTTTAGAGAGGTACATGTTCAAAACTCAACTCCCCCACAAATTTTATTGGGTGATTTTGGGCAAATCAATTAACCTATCTAATAGAGTTTTTATAAGAGGATAACAGGCAATATGCTGTATATTACATTGAGCTGTTAGGAACATACGCATCGAATAATTAAATATCAGCTCAGCCTGTACACCAAAAGAATTAAAACAGAATGTAGTAGTTAGCCAGCCTTGGTAGATTTTGGGAAAGCTAAGCATCTTCATGTAGTCACCAAGAGTTAATCTTATTTCCTGGAAATATTAACTTTCACAGTAATAAAAAATGAAATGAGACAAACATTTTAAGTTCTTTTCATTCCATTTGAAGAACATTGCATATATAGTTATGTTCTTATCACAGAAATCAAACTGGCTGAAAAGTTTAACTCTGCATACTAGCAAATTCATAATATGCAATTATTTCCACTGAAGGCTGAAAAATAAGGAAAAATGTACTGCAAAAAGTACCTTACAGCTGATTATATGTATAGGGGTTTGATTAAGCTCTATTATCTAGTTGTTGTTCAGTCACTAGTCCTGTCTGATTCTTTGTGACCCATGGACCTCAGCATGCCAGGTCTCCCTGTCCTGCACTGCCCCCCAGAGTCTGTCCAAATCCATGCCCATCACATCTACGATGCTACCTAACCATCTCATCCTCTGCCGTCCCCTTCTGCCTTCAATCTTTCCCAGCATCATGGTATTTTCCAGTGAGTCCTCTCTTCTCGTTAGGTGGCCAAAGTATTTGAGCTTTAATATCTGTCCTTCCAATGAGCAAATTAGGGTTGATTTCCTTTAGGATTGATGGTTTGAGCTCCTTGCAGTCCAAGGGACTTTCAAGAGTCTTCTCCAGCACCACAATTCAAAGGCATCAGTTCTTTGGTGCTCAGCCTTCCTTATGGTCCAGCTCTCACAGCCATACATTACTACTGGGAAAACCATAGCTATATGGACTTCTTTCAGCAAGGTGATGTCTCTGCTTTTTAATATGCTGTCTAGGTTTGCCATTGCTTTCCTCCCAAGGAGCAGGCATCTTTTGACACTGCAATCACTGTCTGTAGTGATCTTGGAGCCCATGAAGGTAACATCTGCCACTGCTTCCATTTCTTCCCCTTTCTATTTGCCAGGAAGTCATGGGACCGGATGCCATGATCTTAGTTTTATTAATGTTGAGTTTCCAGCCAGCTTTTGCACTCACCTCTTGCACCTTCATCGAGAGGCTCTTTAGTTCTTCTTCACTTTCTCCCATTAGAGTGGTATTATCTGCATATCTAAGGTTGTTGATATTTCTCCCGGCAATCTTAAATCCAACTGGCGATTCCAGCCCAGAATTTTGCATGATGTACTCTGCATTTAAGTTAAATAAGCAGGGTGACAATATACAGCCTTGTCATATTCCTTTCTCTATTTTGAACCAATCTGTTATTTCTTGTCCAGTTCTAACTGTTGCTTCTTCATCTGCATACAGGTTTTTCAGGAGACAGGTAAGGTGGTCTGGTACTCCCATCTCTTTAAGAATTTGTCACAATTTGTTATGATCGACACAATCAAAGGTTTTAACATAGTTTATAAAGCAAGAAGTAGATGTTTTTCTGGAACTCCCTGACTTTCTCCATGATCCAGTGAATGTTGGCAATTTGATCTCTAGTTCCTCTGCCTCTTCAAAACCGGCTTGTATTTCTTAGTTCACATACTGCTGAAACCTCACTTGTAGCATTTTGAGTATAACTTTGCTAGGGTGTGAAATGGGTGTAATTGTACGGTAGTTTGAACATTTTTTGGTATTGCCCTTCTTTGGAATTGGAACGTAAACATATTTTTCCTTGCATATTGAGTGCAACACTTTCACAGCACAATCTTTTAGGATTTTAAATAATTCAGCTGGAATACTATCACCTCCACTAGCCTTGTTGTTAGTAATGCTTCCTAAGGCCCATTTGACTTCACAATCCAGGATGTCCAGCTCTAGCTTGGCAACAACACCATCATGGTTATCAGAGACTTTTAGATTTTTCTTGTATAGGTCTTCTGTGTATTCTTGCCACTTATTAATCTCTTCTGCTTCTGTTGGGTCCCACCATTTTTGCTCTTTATCATGCCCAGTTTTGCATGAAATGTTCCTTTGATATCTCCAATTTTCTTGAAGAGTTTTCTAGTCTTTCCCAGTCTATTACTTTCCTCTATTTCTTTGCATTGTTTATTTCAGAAGGCCTTCTTACCTCTCCTTGCTATTCTCTGGAAATCTGTATTCAGTTGGGTATATCTTTTCCTTTCTTCATTGTCTTTCACTTTCCTTCTTTTCTCAGCTATTTGTAAAGCCTCATCAGACAGCCACTTTGCTTTCTTGTATTTATTCTTTGTAATAATTTCATAGCTACTTCCTGTACAATGTTATGCACCTTTGGCCATTGTTCTTCAATCACTCTATCAGATTTAATCCCTTAAATCTATTCCTCACCTCCACTGTATATTCACAAGAAATACTACTGAGGTCATACTTGAATAGCCTGGTGGTTTTCCCTACTTTCTTCAAGTTAAGCCTGAATTTTGTAATCAAAAGCTCATGATCTGAGGCACAGTCAGTTCCATATCTTGTTTTTACTGACTGTATAGAGCTTCTCCATCTTTGGCTGCAAAGAATATAATCAATCTAATGTTGGTATTGACCATCTAGTGATGTCCATGTGTAGAGTTGCCTCTTGGGTTGGAAAAAAGTGTTTGTTATGATCAGTGTGTTCTCTTGACAAAACTCTGTTAGCCTTTGCTCTGCTTCATTTTGTACTCTAAGGCCAAACTTGCCTGTTATTCTGGTTATCTTTTAACTTCCTACTTTAGCATTCCAATCTCCTATGATGAGAATGACATATTGTTTTGGTGTTAGTTCTTGAAACTGTTGTAGGTCTTCATAGAACCGGTCAACTTCAGCCTCTTCAGCATCAGTGGCTGGGGCATAAACTTGGATTATTGTGATGTTGAATGGTTTGCCATGGATTTGAATCAAGATTATTGTCATTTTTGTGATTATACCCCAGTACTGTTTTTCCCACTCTTTTTTTTGACTATGAGGGCTACTCCATTTCTGTTCGGCCTAATCAAAAAGGAAAAAGAATATGCATATACTGAGGGGCCAACATCTAGGATAGATGTTGATGGCATAGATTTTTTTCCATTGTGAATGCCTGGCTGAGGCACTTAAGCACCTGTCTTCCTCTGGTCTGCCTACCTTTGCAAATGTGATTACTTTGCAAATGTAATTACTCTAGAGGATAGCACATTAAAAATCATTGGAACATATATGTGGTACTGTTGACATTTAAGCTTCAGACAAGGAGTAATTTTCAGCTATAGAAATACTCAAGACATTTTTGTCACCTCTCATAGTACTGATGTTGTTATTTATAAGTCATTGTACATGGTACTTTAAAGGAGGAGAGGTCCTGGCCCAATGAGTTTACAGTCTCAATTTCAACAAGGTGGGGGGAAGAAGGGCAATTACTGTGATGCAGAGGTAGGCATTGAGGCACATATGCATTGCAGCTCAGCAGCACAATCCTAAAGTTCTTTATCAATTCCAACCCAGCTCACTGAGACTTGCTCCTAAACAGGGGTACTCTGGATGTCACTTTGATGATTAAACTGACATTTTGAGAACATGCACATTCATGCGCACAAATACGGTCTGCAAGGTGGAACATGAAGAGAGGGAGTGACTTGTCTCCATCGCTCTTGTGCTGCTAAGCATGTTAGAAACTCCTGCTGGATTTCTAGCTTTTTCAGCTTTCAACTCCATCATCTGCCCTTAGGAAACATGGACTGCCTGGAGAAACAATTGCCAGAATTTGGGGACAAAGAACTGTGGGTGAAGTACATTTGGGAAAAAGCAGTCAGCTGCCCCCTGTGCAGATTGCTTGCTGGTGACAACAACCAGACTGAAAAATCAGAGTCAATTCAGAAGCAGGATGGCTAAGTGCTATTTGAAAAGTGTATATTCAGAGTTGTGGATTTTTCTACCCTCAATCCCTTGCAGAGCCTATTCAAGTTCTGCAGAACCTGTTTTCTCAAAAACTACAGCTTAGGTGCTTTAATAATAGGAATCAGACACCCTCTTTATTTCAGTACCAGAGGCAGCCAAAGCAAACAGCTCTATCTGCAATTATGAAAATTAGAATACAGATGTGCTTGGATATAGCAGCAAAGCATTTGATTATCTCATTTACAGAGGTCAGTGAGGAAGTTAGGGTAGAATTATGAGGCTAATGAGAGCTGGACTATAAAGACCAATAATGGTGTTGGGAGAACAAAGAGGGAATATTTCATGAGCATAGCTTTTTTTCTCAGGAGTTATAGTGGCCTCACTTCCCAGCGCTGTTTCCTCCTCCAGGTAATTTAATCAGCTCCTCGATGTTTAAATATTTGCATCATTTCCAAATTGTGCCCACAATTTATTTTCTAAGAAGGGGTTGATTTTTTTTCTGCTGAGTGTTTTCTACTGCACTATAAATTTGATAAGCGTCCACTTCATTTGTCACCAAATTATATATAAAATCTTTAAATTACAGCTCTAGGGTCAAAGAATATTTTGTTAAATGTTTTGCTGAAATCAAAATATACTGTGTCCACAATTTTACCATAACCTATCAAGAAAGTTATCTGATTAAAAAAAAATCAGCATAAATTTCCTTGACAAATCTCTGATTTTTGGCAGCGCATTGTTTTCAAGGTGCACACAGGTGGATCTTTTAGGATTTGTCCAAATATCTATGTTGAAATAATTCATATAAAATTCTTGGGAATATTTCTCTCTTGATAGTTGTAAAGAACTTCACTCATTTTTCAGGATTCCTCAAAGAAAGATCAAAGTCCAGACAGACAATTAGCACTTTGCTTTAATGTTCTAGGATGCCTGGATCTGGCCTTGGTTTATTCAAGTTCAGTAGGTTTGACTTTGCTTCTATCAAACTTAAATTACAGTCCTGTCTGTTTGAACTGCTCTTCACAGTTGCTCAGTGGAAACCATCTTTTTGAAGGAAAAATAGCTGAGCATTTCTACTTTACCTGTTATCTGTTGACATGTCATCATCTTCATCTCCTAAGCTTTCCTGCTAGATTACTGCACTTGTGGTGACATAAATTTCTTTCTTATTTTAGTATTTACTTAAACTATTACAGAATTAAATGCAAGGCAATAGTGACTATTGTTTCAAACATCACAATAATTTGAATAGAAAAGAACAGAACTATTATTTGTAAATATCTGTACTCAAGAATTTCAAAGTTTTTGCTTGCAAAGTTCCAACTATTTTCCCTCAAAAATAGCAGGATATAAATACAACTTGAAGAATATTCCAGTTATATTGAATTACAGACTTCCAAATTTCTAGCTTCCACTTCCATCTTCACAAAATTTTAAGTAGAAATAATATTGATTCAACTGTTTCACTGGCCAACACAACAACACTGGGCTATTGAGAATTAGTATTTTGAAATTGTTAATATGTTAGAAGGAATAAATCATTAAATACAGGGTGAATAATAATGAGTTTAATAAAAAAAATAATGTGAATGCATTCATTTTTTTTTGGCTTTCAAGTCAGTCTTGACTTCTAGTAAAGACATGGATTACAGGTATTCATTCGTCCTTGACTTATGACCGTAATGAAGCCTGTGACCGGTTGTAAGCTGAAGACTATCTGTAGTTCCTACAATTTTCTTAGCAACAGTTTTGGAAGTGTTGCCATTTACTTTCTTGATAGGACTGAAGACTTTTCAAAGTCACCCAGATGGCTTTCATAAATAGGGCAGGACTAGAACTCAGGTTTCCCTTCCTAGTCAGCATCTAAGTCATTAAGCTAAACTGGCTCATGACTAGAATACTAAATAAAGACTGTGAAATTAATTTGAATGAATAAAAGTTACCTTTCTCTGCTACATAGTTCTTCCTCCTTGATCTTCAAAGTGCCAATTGCCAAATGATACCACGCGCATATGAACTTATCAACCAAATGCTGCCGTTACATCTTGCACCTTAATACCCAACACAACTATAGTAAGTTGCATTAACTGTGTGCTTTGTCACTATTTTCCCCTCACCTTCCTTTCCCCTGCGGGAGATCCCACGAAGGGTGCTCTTGTGTCAGAAACTTTACGCCACTTTGAAGTAGTTGGTCTCGCCCTGATTGTATTGTTGGTTTTTGGTTAACGAAGGAGGATTTTGATAGCTTTCTTGGCTCTATAGTACAGTACTAGTGTGCTGTGACGGCTGGGATTCGGCACTCTAAGGTTAAAATCTAACTCCCACATGAAGCTTTAATCACAAATTATGTGTCTTGATGGCACAGAACGACCTCGCATGCTTCTTGGAAAAAGTATGGAACAAATCTTAGGTTATTCTCGAATCTTTTGGGGCAATCTGATGCCCGCGATGAGCGACAAAGATCAGAACAAGGCAAGCAATCAACAGCTGCGTTACGACGACTCCCGGGCTCCTGGAAGGGCGAGCCCCCGCCTGAAGCGGCCTCCCGCGCCGATCTCCGGCTCTGCCAGCGGCCCGGCCCGGCCCGGCCCGGCCCGGCCCGGCCCGGCGGCTAGTCCACCCACCGGCC